>CAUYPK010078633.1:0-106168 GCA_963574355.1 Loris lydekkerianus | reverse complement strand
AGTATCTCAGGAATGGAAGAAAAAGTATCCAATGTACTCAGCCCTACTATGAAGCTAAATTATAGCTTTCACATGAAGGCTATAACCCAACTATAGCACAAGACTATGGGGAAAGGGCCAAAGAAGGGGAAGGGAGGAGGGTGGTTTTGGTGGAGGGAGGGTAATGGGTGGGGCCACATCTATGGCACATGTTAGAAAGGGTACAGGCGATTGCACTAATGTACACAGCTATTTAACAATAAAAAAAAAAAAAGAGAGAGAAAAAACCCATTTGGGTTTCGCCAAGAGACTTTAAATACTTGCCCCAACAAGAAGGGGATTAGACCTATTAACAGCCAAAAAGGGAGGCATCTGTTTATTTTTGCAGGATAAGTGCTACTTTTATGCCAATAGATCTGAGATCATGCAAAACAAGAGCAAAACACTCCAAGAAGATCTAGAAAAGAGAACAAAAGAAACTTTAGAAAATCCCCTGTGGACGGGCCTACTTGGTTTTTACCCTACCTTCTTCCCCTGCTACCCTTATTTACTCTTCACGTTTGGGCCCTGTATCCTTAAAAAAGGTTGAGGCAGTTAAATCAGGTCGAGGTCCGATATCACCGGCCCATTAACCAAGAATCTAACTATTATTCTTCACCGCCCTCCATAGCACCAATGATGGGTAAGATTCCCAAAACTGGGACGACCTAAGACAGGATATGGAGAGGCTGCATGGTGGATTACTTTCAATAGTACCCAAAGACGGGTAAAATCACTCTGTGTTCAGTCAACCTAAGACAGGGACCAAACCATTGATGTTTGTATCCCCATGATGGGTAAGACTGAAAATGCAAGAGCAGGCAACCTAAGACAGGGGCTATGTTTTTCCGCCATACAAAAACCAAAAGAGGGAATTGTTGGGCCCTGCCATGTGCCTGAGGCCTAGTGCAACTTCCGGAGCCTGACTAGAAGTAGATCCATCGAGCTATTTCTGCGTAGCAACGACTCAGCAAGGCCCGGCCTGAAACTGCCTCTACCTAGATAAAGCCAACGTGGTACCATGCCATTGGCCCAACCCTGTCACGCACCTCATCCCCCGCCTTCTTTCCCCGCCCCTTCCCCACGCCCTGTATAAGCGGCTGCTTGGCGCAATAAAGTTGAGTTCTTGCTTAAAACAAACAAACAAACAACAACAACAAAAAAAACCAGCCAGTCCCTGGAAACAGGCTTAGACTTAGAACTTAAGCAGCATCCCACATGTCTATGGGGTTTCTGTCTTGCTATGCTTAAAAATCTCACTGACTGTATGGGGCTTAGAACAAAACCCCCTATTGCTGAAAGCAATAGGTCTTATTCACCAAGGTCATGCCACCTTTTCCATCCTGAATGGAACTAAAGCTGTCTTTGGGCTGCCACCACAAAGAATATCCATCATATAAATGACATTCCCTAATAATTTAAACATAAGGATTTTTCAGCATTCTAAAGAAATTGATTCTTCTCAGTTAAAATAAGAAAATGTATCTTGCTTTTAGGATATAAACAGTGACTATATGAAATACAAAAATAAATCTTTTCCATTAAGTAATTTTCAGAGATTGTCATTTTCTTTTCTTTTCTTTTTTTAGACAGAGTTTCACTCTACCAAAGTTGTCACCTTGGGTGGAGTGTTGTGGCATCATTGTAGCTCATGACAACCTCAAACTCTTGGGCTCAAGCCATCCTCTTGCCTCAGCCTCCCAAGTAGCTGGGACTCCAGGCATTCACCACCATGCATGGCCACCTATTTTTATTTTTATTTTTTAATAGAGACTGAGTCTCTCTCTTGCTCAGGCTGGCCTCAAACTCCTGAGCTTAAGCCCTTGAGCTCAAACAATCCACCCTAGTCAGCTTCCCAGAGTGCTAGAATCCTTGAGTCCAGCCTGATCATTTTCTTAACACCCACCACACACACACACACACACACACACACACACACACCCCAAATACAAATTTTAGATTGCTGGGAAAACCTCAAATTTTGCTAATTTATGTCATTTTTCCCACTAATAATGGCATCAAAAAATAAGTAAAACTGTGAAGCTCTGTAAAGTAAGATTACCATGGAGAAACACTAAGAAAGTTGCTAATCGCTTGCATTTAGTTAGTTAATTATATTATTATTTTTTCTTTTTTTATTGTTAAATCATAGCTGTGTACATTAGATGTCAACTTTAAATAGAAATCGTTTTTGTTTCTTTGACCTCACTTTTTATAACCATGCATTTAATAATAATGCACCAATAATAGTGCATTTAACAGTAATGAGAACAATTTTCAGTGTACTGTTTGGGTGGTAAACCTAAGACGTGACCTAATTTGTATCCAGACATCTTCTATTAGCCTTTGCCCTCTCTAGTTTGAGGTTGATAGCTACTTGCAACTTAAACAGAAAATAGACATCAACTTGTATTCTCCGTGATCTTAATTAGTGTTTCCTACAAGTCGATAAGGAAAAGGAAAGAAATAGAAAAAAACACACAAGGTACGTGAATGTGCACTTCACAGAAGAGGAATGTTGGTGGGTGGTAAGCACACAGGGCTATGCTCTGCATCAGTTATTAAAAGAGGAAGGAGGCTTCGAGCAATAGTATGATGCCATTTCATACCTGCCCTAAAGTAAGAAGTCGGATCTCATGAGACTGGGAGGAGCCCCACTCAGCTACTTGAGGGATTACAAATCTGCATGTGTAATTTGAGGACATATTTGGCATCATCTAGAAAAGCTGATATTTTTACTATGAAATATTTTGAGTATATAGGAAGAGAGAGAAGCTCCAACAAATCTCCATCTCTTTCACCTACCAGGAAAAATGCACCTGAAAATTCCTTGTATAACTGTCCTGGTTCTCTTTTTTCCCTTCCCAGATGAAGCCCCCATTTCAAACTTGGTGTTTGTCATTCTAACACTTACTTCACTACTGAAGTATGCATCTAGACACCACATCTTTGACCTTTACATAAATGGTGTTATATTGTGTATTCCTTCTGGCAAGTTTGCTTTTTTCTCTGTTTTATTTATTTTCCTGACAGAGGAAGGGGTTCAGTATTGCATTTTTGGAATTTATCCATAAGCTCATTTATCTCTATATCCATGATATATGTAGCTGTAGCTTATTAATTTTAACTTCTTGCAGTGTTCCTTTGGTAAATGCACTGTAGCTTAGTTTTTCATCCTCTACAGATGATTAATTAGTCTTCTTTTTCTAGTTTATTATTATTATTATCATAAACATTACTGCAATACCATTTTGTGTAGCTATTTTGTGTGAAAGTGTGGGCGAGCTTTTCTGGGTGTGTATTGCACTCTACAGAGTAGTATGGGGTCGTCCAGACCCAAAGTTCCCAACCTTTAATATGTATTTGAAGCTTCTTAAAATTCAGATTCTAATGCAGCAGGTCTGGGTTGGGATAAAATGTTGCATTTCTAACAAGCTCTAAGGCGATGCCAATGTTGCTGGTCCATGGACCATGCAGGGGGTTCGTTCATGAGATCTCACAGCTGTTTGTTTCCAAATCTTACAGCTTCACACATCTGTGTGCACACGCACCAGCATCCTTGCAGTCTGTCCCCTCGTCTGTACTACAAATGGAATTTACGTGGTTTTCTCTTTAATATAAATGGACCACTTTTTATAATATGTCCTTTCCAGTTAACTAAAAGATACAATAACAAGGTTTTTTAAGAGATAAAAACCTTTCTTTACACAGTCTTAAAATTGTCATAAAACACTCCTTGAATTTTATATATAAATGAAGTTATACATGAATCTTGGCCAGGCACTGACTCTGAGCATATATAGTGCTAAAGTCAGAGTGTTATAATGGCATTTGCAGAGGGGACAAAATTCTGTGTCCTCCATCTTATATTTTATTTTCTTAACTGTTTATTAAAATTTTATATGAATTTTTTTGTTTGTTCATTGTTTAGTTTCTGGTGTGTGTTTTAATTTAATAAAAAAAGTAGCAAATACACTTGACAAAAAAAAAATAATTGAAGTGTGAAAAAGAATGAAAGTAAGGCTCTGCCCACCCTGTTCTCTGGGCCCTCTCTTTGTAGGCAGGTGCTGTTACCAGGTTCTTACAGACTGTGGCAGGCAGACCTTCAGGGCAGCCCCTGAAGTGATTCCCGCCTCCTGGTTTACCACCCTTGTACTCTCTCATCCTTTCAGGTGGGCAGGACCTGGGATTTGCTTCTGACCAATAGAATGTTGTGGAGAGCTGGCCGTGAGGCAGCAGGGCCCCTACAGCCTGGGGAACACACAGGGAATGAAACCCCAACTGCTTCTCCTTTTTTCCCAAAACAACCACATTACTTTCTTCATGCTCTCCCTGCCAGAAGTCATGAAGCTCTTTCTTTGTTTAGTTAATTTTTAGGAACTATGCAGAGATACTTGTGATCTTTGCCTTCTTCTTATCATATGTTAACAAAGTTGAGTAGAAACCATTAACAGGATTTGTCTTTATTAAAGTCATTTACATTTCGAATTATACTATAACACCGAAGATATGTCTTTTATCTATGCTACTTCCCTGTAGACAACTCTGTACAGATACTATACAAAAAAGCTGATTTGGTGCTGTGGGTCTGGCTACAGCCATCAGCTCAGTCAGACCTCCCGACCCCATCTTTTGTCTCTGTGTCTTCTCTTGTGCTATATTTTTCTCAATCCCCACCAATTCCTCTCTGATTTGCAAAAGAATGTGGCAAAGGGAATGGAATGTATGTGCTGATGTAATGGGAATGGATGACTCAATTACGTAAAACTGCAATGCTCACCTCACTTGAGCAAGCTTCTTGCTTGCTTGCTGACTTTTGAGGAAGCAAATGGCCGTGTGGGGAACCTCACGTGACAGGTAACCACAGGCAGCCTGTAGGGGGTGAAAGTGGCCCCAACCCACAGAAAGTGGGTGAGAAAGCAAGGCCCTCAACAACCAGGTGAGTTCCAAAGCAGCTCCTTCTTCAGTCAAAACTCCAGATGAGAGCACAGCCCTGGCTGCCACCTTGCTCCTGGACATGCCGAGTCTGTTCTGGGGCTCCTGATCCACAGAAACTGTGAGATGATAAGTTTTATCTGAATGCTGAGTGTGTGATGACATTGTCACAGGGCAATTAATGTATACAGTACCGTTCCAAAAATAGTATACCCTGTTAAACATTCAAATGAAGGGAAAAAGAGGGAATCCCAACAATTGCAGGTGATTTCCTTCAATCTCGGCCAACACACAGAGTAATCCCTGTACATGGCTTTTGCTGGTAGATGGGTTTGCTCATTTCAGCTTGGGATTCCTTTTAAGGCCTCTAACTAGAAGTAAATATGCAGTGTCTTCATCTAATGCAAGAATGAAGGGAAAAGTGCAGTTTTCGGAACAGTAATCTACACTTTTTTTATCAGAAGGATAAACCACTCAACCTAAAAGAACAGTTATCTACCCAAGGCTTGGATTATCTCCCCATAAAGCCCCAGGGCTTTTCTATTATCACCTAAATAAAGCTGCCCTCAAGCTGGAACAGGCCAGGAAGAGTCTCTGAGAAACAAGAGGCTGTGAATTATGAAGGCTTCAGAACTGTGCTGCCCACTGGAGGCAGCTGGTGTTTGAGTCAGGCTGGCCAGAGGCATTGGGCGAATTGTTTCACGTCTGAATCTCGATTTTCTCCTCTGCAGGGAATGATGCATGCAATGCATTTAATAAAGCTGGGTTCCAGCCCCCCTCTCCTAGGAGACGACAAGTCTGTAGTGCTGGATGGACAGAGATTCCAGCAGGAGCAGACAAGCGCATTCTAACTTGATGTTGCCCCCAGTGTTAAGTGCTCTTGGAAAGGGCCCCTGAGTGGCACCCAGAGAGAGTGTGCGATCTGCTTCCTGAACCCAGAAGGGTTTAAACTTAGCGTATGGAGCACACGTTTGCCACGTCCAGCGTCAGAGTTACTGGCCAAACTGCTCAGGAGCACATGCAAGTGTCCCATAGCCATAGAGGGCAGGAGGGGCTTTCTCGTGCCCGTGGAAACATCTCCTGCTCTGAGTTTACTGCTTCCTAGTTCAGTGTAGGTCCTGAAGGCTTTCATTCTACTTTGGAAGAAACACACACACACGCACACACATTCATATACTTGAAGACCGTAAATTAAAGCACCTTTTAGCCTTCTCTTTCTGGCCTGGACAAGCCCAATTTGCAAACCATCTCCTTGGGAACAGCAAATGTGTTTGTGTGGCAGCTCAGGACCCTCCAACCACAGCTGTCACTGCGCAGTCACGGTGCTCAGAGCTTCTGAGGAAAGCTGTTACCTGCACTTGCCAGTTCAGTAGTCAGGCTAAGTGGAATCAAAAGGGCCCCCAGGCAACAGGCATCCTCCTTTCACGTGGGATACTTCTAAATAGAGACACAGATGCCTGTGTGTTTGCTTTGTTCATTTGTGAGTGTCCTGTCAGCAGGAGGGCATTTTAAAAATATCTAACGGGGGAGGAAAACAAACTAACCAAATGAGAATAATAAAATGTAATGATGATTGCAGAAGTCCATTAACAAGTCTTAGAATCAAGAAGAATCTGGCATCTTAGCTGTGTCACACCCAGGGGTACCATCTGAAAGGGATCTAGGGGTAAAACACCATAGCAGGGTCACGGGGACAGAGGAGGAGCAGCAGATGGACTTCCCTGAGACCCCACATGCCGTGGAAAGAAACAAAAGGGGGTGGAGGCCCACTCTGAGTCCTCGCTACATCTCACCCTCTCTCCTCCCTCCTCCCTGTTCCCCGTCACCACTCTACCTCTGAAGCCTTTTGGAAATCGGCCTTCTGACCCTCCCAATCTATAATTTATATAACTATCTTAGAAACTAGGATTGCATCTGTGAAAATGTCACTCAAGCATTTTGCAGGAATCATTTTGGTCTCCTTGGTTACTTCAACCCAGAGGAGGTCTGCATCTTTCCCAAGTACACACTGCGAGGGGGCAGCTGAGAACACCAAGCTTCAGGCAATGTAGTTACCCACGTGCAGCAGCAGGAGAAAGAATACATTTATATAAAGGACAAGAAATGCCATAATGATGCACATTTTCACTTTGATTTCCTTACTACCCTGTGTTACTCTTCCGTTTACCAGACATTTATTCAGCCCTAGCCATCACCCACCTCCTGTTCTCATTTTCTCTGCAAACACCTCTAATTCCTTTACTCCTCTGTACCTGGTCAACACCAGCACTGGACAAAGCAAATATCCACTTACCCATTCCTGCAGCTGGGCAGCCCTGCATGGGCTTCACAAAGCACACCAGGCTAGGCATTTGTCTCGCTTTAATGTATGCCCAGTTCTGCTTGGTAATCTCACTGGTCGCTATGGATTCCTTACAGAGTTTCTTCTCATTCTCTAAAGTGACTTTTGAATGCATTGCCTTCCTTACTCAAATGCTTGGCTTCCTTTTTGCTCCCCTCATTCTCAACAGACGACCTTGCCTTAAAATTCTAAATGGATTTCGAAGCAACCAAGTAGGGATTCCCTCTCCTTGCCTCCACTAAACTGGCCAAGGTACAAACACAAATGTAATCTCTTCACCTTCCCTTCAACTACAGAGAATGAATTATCTGCGTCTCTATCACCTGACCTCTCCCTCCTTCCCAAGAACAGTATGCATGTAAGTATCCATTCCCTATCCTACCTCATTAGGTTCCTCTTTGTACCAGATCAGTCCATAGCTTATAGGAAATCAAAACATAATTCTAATGTATCATGTTTCTATCTGGCCTTAGCACAGTCATAAAAATCAAGATTTGCCAGTAACAGTCTTGAAAAGAGCTAATTTTAATAAAAATAAGAAAACGTAATACTATCATAGTAATACTATTGACATCCTAAGGAAAAAGGATAGCTGTTAAAAAAACAAAAAAGTTCATTATTAAAAGATTTATTCATACTGACTGGTTTACATGAGGACTTTTAAAATAAGTTTAATCTTTAAAAAAAAAAAAAAAAAAAAAAAAACCCAAAACAGAAAACCAGATTAACACAGCCTGAAGTCTTTGGGAAGTTTTTTCAAGAAAGTCAAGCTGATCTATGGAAATTTCTGTCAAGGAGCCTTGCCTCTTTTCTTTTACCAATGTGGCTTCCCTTATCAGGAATGTCAGAAGGCCACACGCCTGGCTGTTACCTATTCAACTCCATAAAAGCATCACCTTATCTAGGAAGCCTTCCGTGGCCTCTTCCTTCCTCTCTGCTCTCTAGTTGTCTGGGTTTATTTTTATCAAGATATTTATCACACTGCTTTGCAGCATTTGTTTTATACTTACAAACAACTTTGTCAAATGTTAGGTATAATTGATTACTCTAGATGTAGATACTTGAAAAACACATAGGGGAAAGTCTAAATATATATCTATGTACTATACTGAATATAGTATTTTGCAAAACCTGACACTTTAATCATGATCTCCCTCATTAGCTTAAACTTCCTGAAAAAGCAACTTCAGAATGTTTATTGTGTACATAGTTGAATAGAAATGTAGGTTATGTCAGTCACTACAGCAGGGTGGAAAGCAAATACAGCCCTTTCCTTTGTCCTTCTTAGCAAAATACTATATTCAGTGTCTTTTCCAGGTCTCCTCAATTCCCAGTTCTCTTAGTAAGAGTCTTGAGACGTTGTTTGGTCCAAAGGAAACAATATTGCTTTCAAATACTCAGAAGACAGAGTGAGTTCTGAAAAATCCCATAATTCACAACCCCATAAGGATCTAAGTATAAGACTTCCTGGTCTAGATTGCAATAAGCAATGTCTCTGCCTGATCAGGGGTGGGTAACCTTTTCATGTTGGAAGCCCACATTAATTTAACTATACTCCAGGAAGGCCACACTTAAGAAACTTCAATTGGGTATTTAAAAATGCACATTATTTTGTAAAAATCTAACTGCTGCATAGTGATGACAAAAAATGAAAACTATTAATGTTAAAATTAGCTAAGCTTTTAATGACTTTGTTATGTCTGCTTTTTGTTGGAAAGCATTTGAATATTTGGTTGCGCCTTGGAGGTCTATAGTTTCAGTTGATCCTCTAGCTGGGTATCAGTCACTTATGATCTTAAGAGTGTCTTGATTTGGGTTTAGTAGGAGTATATAGATTCACAATAATAAGGGGCTGAAGAGCAAGAAAGAATTTTTCAGTCACGTTGTCAAAGGTGTAGGTTTTCAAGCTTATTTTTCCACATTTCAATCGGATCTTTCTTAATCTAAAAAATGACTTTAAAATGCCATTTACTAAGAGCTCAATCAATTCCACCCCTAGTTCTTTAGGTGCTTGGTGATACCAACTAGGTGAGGACAAAATGGTACTTTGAGTGTGATGTCATGATTCTCAAAGCCAGCAAACCTTTATATTCTCCAATTAATAGGCCTGTAGCACTTGCATATTCTTCAAATGATTCACATATGTCATCATGCTCATCCTCAAAGACATTTGCTACTGGGGAAAATGTTCATTTAAATTCCTTTTAAAAAAGAAGCGTTTTGAAAAAAAGATAAGTTTTTTTTCCAAATGCTTACATTTTTTTGCCACGTAACATATATAGACTTAGTTTTACCTTGCCAAGTAATATTCAAGTCATTTTGATTTGGCACAATATCACACAAAAATGTTGCATTCATATAGAAATCTTTTTCCAATAATTCACATTGCTAATTCCTTTCTCCATAAAATTTGACTGTCTGTTCTCACAATGATAAAACTGTGGCTGGCACCTATTCCTGTGATAGCCAATGCACTTCGAATGTTGTGGCAAATCCATACCGAATGCCTCATCATTCAACTTTAACACATTGCAGAACCAACAGTGCCATGATGCATTTGCATGTGTATGGTTAACAATACTGATAACGTCTTGCAAAGTGTCACTTAAAATATTAGCTTTATCACAGAAATATTGCTAACGCAAGCTACAATGAAAAGAAATGAGAGCATCTGGTCTGCTAATACTTTTTTATCTGTGTAATAAATTCTTCATATTTTCCAGCCAAGGAAGGTGCACTGTCTGTACATACACACACTAAATTTACCAAATTTAGTCCAACTTCACAAAATTTATCTTGAAGTTTGTTGAACATATCTATTTCCTGTGTTCTGTTAGCAAGAGTGTTCAAAGTGAGTAGCCATTGATAGCAAAGAAAATCTTGTGTTATGACCCAAATGAGTATACAATCTGTCCTGGGTCAGTAGTATCAGTTATTCATTCAAAACAATTGAATAATGTATATTTTCCTTTTGAAATATTGCATGCAGTTGTTCTGTTAAGTTCCAGGATAATTTATGCTGCCAATCAATTATGGTTCTCCTTGAAAGAGGCAGTTGTTTGTACTTTGAAATGTTATTGGAGTCTGAGCACCCTACAACTTAAAGGATGCATTTTATCACAATTTCTACATCACTGAATGGCTTTCCTTTCTCTTGAGTATATAAGCTACTTTATAAGTTGCCTCAGTGGCATATTTCCAGGTCTATTTGCTGCCTGAAAGCATTGTCTTTGCTTGTGGTTTTCATCTTTTAATCTTTGCAGTGTAACTTTTCATGCCTCTCCCTCCAACTTAGAATATCTGTGGCACTTCCAAGTGTTATAATGATGATGGGCATTGAATTTCTTTAATGTTGATATTGCAGTATCACAAAGCAAGTAAATCATCTTATCTTTAGCTGAAACAAGATTAATATTGCAATTCCCAATCCTCATTTACAAAATCTGTTTTCTTTCTTCGGCATTCTCTTGGTCTTCTTTGACATGATGGGCTCTTAGACAGACTCAAAAAATAGTGTTGAGCTGTGCAACTGTTCCCAAGTTCCACTTCAAACAGAAACATATGCACCATTGTCAAAGGCTGAAAACAGACTGTATGTACACAAGCCCCATAAACACTCACCGACCAGCCTCATGAGTTCATGGCTCCAGTCAGGTGGGGGAAGTTAGAACTAAAATTGTGAGCAGAGAAGCCATCAACTTAGCCCTCAGGGCTTACTGATGTTTTCATTGTGCTAATCAATCTGGGAGGATTATCTCATTGAAACTTACTTATTCTTTGGTGTCTTAAATACATTCATTTTAAAAATAAAATAAAAACATAAAAGATGAACACAAAATGTACTAATAAAAATATTTGTTCTGTAAAATTTGATTCAGTTGAAAAGACACATTTAAGTCCCTGGAAGGCCACAGGTTTCTCACCCCTGGCCTAGACCATGATGCCTAAATTCAGAGGAGTTCCAGACTCAGACACCCACTTGGGTAAAGCTAGCCCTTATCTCAAAGCCCTGAGGGCTTCATGTTGTGCTTGGCCTTAGACCCAGTCCTTTTTTCTTTTCAGTGACTTTTTTTCCCCATGAGAAGGGGGATTGTTGATGTCTTTTTTGCCCCATGAGAAGGGGGGTCGTTGATGTCTTTTACTGGGGGCACGCCTTGGTTAGATTTAAATCTCAGTAAGCAGGGAATGCAATTTCCGTCTTCCAGATAGTCTTTAGGCAACTTTGTCCATCCCAAGCCCAGATTTACATTTCTAACAGGCAACTTTACCAACCCACAAGATGTTCTATTAATGTTGCAGCATGACAATGGACGCCCACCTATGTGCCTGGCGTTCATGTACAAATTGCTACACAAGTGATTCTTCCTATAAAAATAAACATCTGTCTTAAAAATGTAGTCACAGAAATAGCCGGCATGATTTGGAGTATAATTTTGCCTCATGTGATCACCAATATCCCCCTGAGACCTGGCCCTACATTTTACACAACACGAAAGTTAATTAAATTAAAAGTTATGGTTCCTACTGTCACTAGGGATCATGTGCTCAGGGCAAGCACAGTGAGGCTAATAACACCAACATTCACTCTCAAGACTGAAACTGCTGAGGCCTCAGGGAAAACATAGCCTGCCCTGTGGGTCCTTCTGAAGCTGGTGGGCTGTGCAGCTGCCAAGTCAGCAGCTTTTCAGGGCAGGGAAGAAGTCAGTTAGTGCCATTGACTGAGAAGCACTTAAGAAAGACAAATGGATGAACTTGCCGATCTCTCCTCTCAGAGAGGTGAGTACAATAAATTACTAAATAACAAAGTCTTTCCCCTACCCCCCACTAGTGCTAAGTGTTCATTTTCTTACATTTCTGGGTGTTCCAATTGGTAGTTCCATAGATACTCATGATTTCATGAGATAGTTCAACAGTTTCACTGGAGTGGCTGAGGGATGTTTTAAAGTCCTAACAATTCATATTACTGTTAAATTTTTGTAAATGTAGACCTAGATGTAATATACATGAAGACCTAGATGTAATATACATGTAATATACTAATTCTTTACATGGATAATGTTAGTTTAAATAGCATTTTAAATATTTAAAAATATATATTTATAATGATGTCATTAATTTTTTAAATATTTTGGAATTTTAGTCCTATTTAGAAAAAAAAAACATTTTTGTTTGAGATACTTAATTCTATTGTGACATAATTATATTGTGATATTCTATAATTCTATTGTGATACACTTAATTCTATTGTGATATTCTATAATTCTATCTAATGTTTGATATACTTAATTCTATTGTGACATTCTATAATTCTAATTGTGTCTTCAGTTTTAATAGACACATTGAATCATTTAAAGGGAAATTAACTGAAAATATACAAAAATGATAAGTTTTAAATTGCTTATACATAGTATCTATTTAATTTACATTTTCAGTGAAAATATATTAAAATTCTAAATATTTTAATACATAGAAATTACTGTAAAAATATTCATTAAAACAATGCAATTGAATTTTCATGATAAGAAAATACATTTTATGAAATAATTGAGTTCTTTATTATCCTTAACTTTTATATACATATAGCTTTATATATGTTTTGTTTAAATAAACATATATATCTAGATAGGATGATAATGTTTTATTTAACAGAATTTTAGCATAATTTATAACTTCTATAATGAATTTAAAACTTCATTAAAAGGTTTTATCATTTATAGATCCCCCTTTATTTATTTATTTGTTCTAATTCAGATTAATATCAGGGTACAAATGATTACGTTACATTGTGTTTCTAAGGCAAAGTTCAAGTTGCAGTTGAAGCAGTAGAGCCCTTCATGCTGGGGGGTGTGCCATACACCTCACGAGGTGTCCATCAGATGTGCGTTTAGGAAGCCCTCTCCCCAACTTTTCCTCCTTCCCTCTCCCCGAGTGTTAAATGTTTTAAGTAGCACGTGGGCCTCTGTGCTGACCCTTGGTCAGGTTCTGCTGCCTCTTGTGTTCTGTCCTGGCAGGGGATCAAGCAGTGGCAAGGATAGGGAGTAGGTTCCTTCAGGGAGGGGTGACAGTGGGGACAGTTTAAATGGCAGTAACCACATGGACTAAGGCCAGTGACATGAACACTGGAATTGTGCTAGGATGACTCTGAGCAGTGCCGCTGTAAAGATGGGGGGCTGGGAGCTGGAGAAGTTCTTCCAAACCCACTCTTGGACTGCACCTGAAGACAGAGAGGACCCGGAGGGTTTTAGTCCATACAGTGACACAGGGAACCTAACTGTTCCCCCAAAACCTCTTGGACCAAAGCAAGAAGCTGACTTGTAGGGAATTAAGGTTGGAGACATGGAGAGCAGGCAGGAAATTCTTGTAATAATTCAGGAGAGGGGAAGAGAACCCCAACTAAAATAAGCACATAAGCAGGTGCATGTGATGGGACAAAGGTTTAAGCCATGCTTCTGTGCAGCTTAGAAATACCTGAATGGTCTGTTCCTACCGTAGTGACCAAGGACTGCAGCAGTGGGGATACTTTGGAAAATTTAACTTGGTCTTGAGTTTTTTCATTACTGCATAGAATTTGTGTCTCACATTGCAGTAGATGGTGGTTGACTTTCTATAGGGCAAAACAAAAATCTGAAACACCTTTCCCTCCCTTCCCTTGTGTTTGTGAAGACAGCATCCCAGCCCCAAAGGAAGTGGGACCCAGGTGCTTTGTTTGCATGTACCGTGTACTCGGAATGTCCTGGGTTTAGTTTAAATGACTGTCGAGGCTCTTTATTTAGGGCTCTTCACCAAAAATACACCTAGTAGATTCAAACAAAGTTGGGTTAACAGATGCTTCCTGCAGCAACAGACACATGCTGTGGGTGTTAGGGACAGAGGGCAGGTGTAGGCTACACGCTGACAGCCTGGTGCAAGCTGCGCAGCTAAACGCCTTCACCACAGAGGGGAGCAAACCTGAGGAGGCCAATGAACATCCAGGCGCACCGAGACATAACCTGCCACAGCCAGCAGGGAACTTGAGGTGAAAGACTTTTCCAGGCTTTGTACATGTGCAGAACGAGGAACTCACAAACCTGGGTGACCTGTTGTCCTACTTAGCCTCATTAGCATAGTAAAAATCACACCCATCAACCCCCGCATGCCCGCCCCCCCTGTGGTGACAGTTGATAGATTACAACTAAACTATCAGGGCAGCCCCTGGAGGTGACCCAATGAGGCTAGACATGGGGAGGGCCCTAAATTCTAAGAAATCCCATCTCTTTCTAAGCAAAATAAAAACATTCCTCCTCCTGCTTAGAGTATTCACTAGTCATAGACTTATGAGTAGAGGTGAGTTATGACGTAGTGTCCTCTCCACTGGTGGCGGTAGACCCATTCCTCCCGTGGGCTGTCCTCTCACTTTTTCTTTCTGCCTGTGCAGTACAGACTCCTTGCATGCCTCTATGTCTGATCCATCACCAACTTGGTCCCTGACTCCATTTCTTGGTTCTGGTAATCAAGAATCAGGGAATTCCAACCCATTCCTGACATGGGGACCCATGTGCCATCTCAATAAGGGTGTCCAGAGGGCTTTGTTGCAAGATTTGAGCTTATGCCACGTGCTTTGGGGGAGACTTCAAGGAAGCAGGGATAAGGCATTGCCAGAAAGCAGGGATAATTTATCACATTTTTCTGTTTTTTATTTTTCTGAGACAGAGTCTCATTCTGTCACCCTGGGTAGTGTGCCATGGCGTCACAGCTCACAGCAACCTCAAACTCTTGGGCTCAGCCCAAGAGTTCCTCTTTGCCTCAGCCTGCTGAATAGCTGACTACAAGCACCCGCCACAATGCCTGGCTATTTTTAGAGATGGGGGTCTTGCTCTTCCTCAAACTGGTCTCAAGCAATCCATCTTCCTCAGCGTCCCACAGTGCTAAGATTACAGGCATGAGCCACTGTGCCCAGCCTGATTGTGTATCTTAATGAATCTTACCTAGAAACCGAAAAAAATGGGGTAAAATCAAAGCCTTAATTGATAAAGAAGACAAAGTCACTCAAGTTCCCTGGAAGAGAGAGATAATTGGCCATTTTGTTTTGCACAGTGACCCTGTCCTTGTCTGTGTTCTGGCATGATCACCCACTGGCGATAGCTTCCTCTCATGTTACCACCTCGTGTGACAGTGTGGTCTGTCAGACTGATTATGCTTAAGAAGAGAACACGGAGGGGCGCCTGTGAGTGTCAGCCCAGCTGTGGCCGTCAGGAGCTACTCTCTCTCTCTCTCCCTCTGGCTCCCTTTATGAAATACAGCCTTTCATGTTGGGCGACAAAGGGGGAGAGGGTGGGAAGCCTAAAGTGAGAAGGAGAGATCAGAAGCTTGCACTCCAGATAAAAGAGTGGTCTACATTTGAGATTATTGCCTGAGTGGCTATGGGGGCCTTATCCAAGTTCACAGAGCTGCACAGTCAGTCCTTGCCGACAATTCACCAGTTGTCACCTGAGCAGGCAGTACACACATACACTCCGATGAGGCAGGAGCCAGCTGGTTTAGCAGGAGGGCGACAGTCTATAAATGCCCTCTGCCTTTGGTCCATCCCAGACTTTGGAGCCAGATGATCTGGGTTTGAAGCCTGTCTCTACCACTCACTTCCTATATTTGCCTGTCTATGCTGGCTTCTTCCTCTAACAGTAGTGTATACTTTGTGGGATTATAGAGAGGATGAAAGGAGTTCATACATGGGAAGTTCCTAAAACAGGCCAGAGCATGGATATCCCTGGTAGCTACTACTGCAATTATTATCTTCTCCCTCAGAGCACCCCAAACCATTTCAGAATCCCTTCATGGTGGTGATGAGGAACTTCATCCATGATTGAACTTAGTGGTTAGACAGACCAGGCAGAGCTCCCAGGGTGGACCTTGGTGAGTGGGTAGGTCTGTTATGTGGTAGTCGTGGAGAAAGGATGGAGCGGAGTCTGAACTGGTCCTTCCAGTTCCCCAGGACACGCCTGTGGCTACCTGTAAGGCAGGGGACACAGCAAAGCCACGTGCAGAAAAGCACACTGCTGAGTACAGAGTGGGAAATGCCATTTTCCTAGGCTTCTTTCTTTCAAGTGTGCATTTTCACACACAATAGATCTCAAATAAAGCCTATAAAACTGCCACAACTTTCCCATTTTAAGCAGGGTCAGCTTCCAATTATAGGGAAGGGCTGTATGCAGCAAGCATTAATGCTGTAAATCACAAGGATGGGCTGTGCATGCAGCAGCTCTCTTGCTTATGAGCTTTTAATGTCTTCTCCCATCACCATGGACGGTGTTATTTACTCTCACAGAGATTTGGCTTCTGCCCTTCCACCGGCTGTACAAGTAATAGCCAATGTTTGCACAAAGTGACAAATCAGACAAAGTAAATATTGCACCTGTGGACTACAGATCCACCTGAACTCCTTTGATCCCTTATCACAAGGTTATTTGGACATGTCAGGGTAAGAGGCTTTACTTCTGTTTACTTATCGGTGCAAATCATACAAGCAAGCAGAAGAAATAGGTGAATACAAGTTTGATTTGAATACTATAAGTGTCTCTGTTCAAATCCTCATCCCCCACAAAATGTATCTCCCTCATTAGTCTATTGCATGTTATCAAATGCTATCCTATGGGGTTATTTGCATTTCAAGGCATGACAACTTAAGTTGAAGTAATAAATCTTCCCTAGTTGCATAATCAATTAGCTCACAGTAGAACTTGCTTCATCATGGCAAGTCAAGCCCAAGGATATTGGGCTAGAATTTGTTAATTGTGTGAAAGTAGGTAAGGGGCCCCTTGGATGCTAATGATATTATACACAATTCCTTTTAGACCAAGAGTCTCGCCATGGCCACTGCACTCTGTTTTGGCTTAGTTGCCTGCTATGATTCTAAAATTAATTAGCTTAATGAAAGGTTGGCAATTCTAACATCCCACTTCTCACGAACCTGTGCTAGTTCCTAGGAATAAATTACCAATTTTGTAAAGTATCTAGCAGCGTAAAGATGATTTTTCTAGGACTGTGTTCTAAGGGAGGCCATGCTCTGACCTTGGGAAGAGTAACCACAGACCAAGGTCAAGTAATTATTGCCCCAACTTTAATGGAGACAAAAGAATGGAACATGACACAACCTGGAAAAATGGAGTTGAGGTTGGGAGATTCCACCTTCTCACGAGGTCTAAAGTACATCTTAAGTACTTCACTTTAGGTGGTGAAATTTGTGAATGCACTAGTAAAGTACAGCCTTAACTTTACATGCAAGTGATTGAATTCCTCCAGAGTGTATAGTCCTATAGAAGTCAGATGTCATTACATTGGAAAATGACACATTCCAGAGGCAGCTACTACTTAGGTTTCTGGTAGGCACATCACTATCATCCCACACTGTGTTCATTTGTAAACTGAAGGTCAGAAATGAATTTTTATTGGTAAAAAACATTGATCTGTTGACTAATACATGGATTGTTAGAAATGAGATCTCATGGGTAAAATTCAAGGTTTCCAAGATAAGTTGATGAGCTGAAGTATTTTAGAGATGCCTTTCCCACCTCCTCTCTCTCTCATCTCGCATGATGAAAGTATAAAAATCCAGCAAGGTCTGTAGCTTCCAGGCTTAGCCATGGCACCTGAGAACCCTAAACGGTCCTTTGTCCAGCCATCAGCTAGGAAGATTTCTGGTTGTCTGATGCTAACAAGGGGACCCAGAACACTGGGTCTGGGATGTTGAGGTGTATTCAAGAAAGTCTTTTATGAAAAGTAAGGCTAGAAAACTTAAATGGTCTGAGTGCTGGAACTTCATTCAACAAATAGAACGCTTTGCTTATTGGCTTAATGTCATTTAAAAAACACCTTGGGGGCCAGCATTTGGGACATCCTCTCTTTACAACTGGAAAGTGAGACTGTGCATGAGTAGCTAGACCTCATCCCCTGTGGTCATTTTTGGTAGCTACTATATTCAAAACAAAACCTTCTTTTCAGCTTTTCAGGATATAATTTAAAATAATTTTCTAGAAGGATAATTAAATTTTGTGATGTATAAATATCTTTCCAAATATAAAGTTTGGTGGGAACATTTTTCTGGGGATCTAGAGGGCAGTTGAGGGATACCAGTGCTAGTTAATAGAAAGCTTGGAGTTCTTAAGTGGAGGTAGCATTTAAAAAGAACATGAGAGGGAGTGAGAGAAATGCATTTTTGTCTTGGTTCTGGTGCCAGTTATCTGATCAGTGATTGGGTTTTCATCTTGAGCTTCCTGATCCTCAGCTAGAAAATAAGGAAGATGAATAGCAGGGCTTCAAAGTTCCTTCTGCTTCTCAGAAGGAACATCTCAAGTTCAGTGGCTCTCATGTCCAGAGTCAACAGAGAGCAGTAGTCAATAGCCTTCCTCACTCCTGTGGCAAGTTATCGGGAAGACCATTCCAACCCAACAGACTGACTCCCTTGACAACCTGGGCTTAAGGTTTAATCCAGGGCTAAAAAAAGACCAGTGACCAGGTAGAGAAAAGTAAGAAATTCAACCGGAAAATTTCAAAGATTTTCTAAGTGAATATATACAATAAAACAAAGACAAGCCAGATAGAGAAGGCTAGTACAGATAATTCATCCTTCAGTACAAAGAAATAAATGTATGTTCACAAGAAACAACAGAAAAGGGAAGAGGGAAACATGACCTCCTCAAAATGGACAAAGCAAGGAATTGGTGACTGACCCTAATGAGGTGGTAATATGAAAGTGCTCTGACCAAGAATTCATCTTAGCAGTTTTTAGAAAACTCAGTGATGTCCAGTATTACACAGAAAATCAATTCAGAAATTATCAAAGAAATTTAACAAAGACAGAAATAATACAAAAAAATCCCCGAAAATCTTGGAACACAGAAATATATTTACTGAACTGAAAAATTTATTGGAGGCTTCCAACAGTTGAATGGATCATTTTGAGGAAAGAAGCACTGAGCTTGAAGATAGGTTATTTGAAAACACACAGAGATGAATGAAAAGGAACAAAGATCCTCCACAAGACACAGAAATTTGTCACAAAGACCAAATCTAAGAATTATTGATGTTAAAAAAGCAATTGAGCAAGAGAAAAGGGTAGGAAGCTTATTTAAAAAAAAATACTACTAATAGAAAACTTTCCAAAACTTGAGAATGATATAATATCCAGGTACATTAAGATCAGAGAACACCAAACAAATTTGACACAAGTAAGACTACTCCAAGGCATATATCAAGCTCTCAAAGGTCAAACACAAAGAGATATTTCTAAAAGCAGCAAGATAATAGAAGTAAATAACATATAAAGAAATTTTAATTCATCTGGCTACAGAATTCTTAACGGAAACCATATAAGCCCGGAGGGACTAGAACTATGTTTTCAAAGTGCTGAAAGAAAAAACTGCCGAATCAATAAGCATGATACATCACATTAACAGAAGCAAGAAGAAAAATGATATGATCATTTCAATAGATGCTAAAAAAGTATTGGATAAAATTCAATAGCCTTTTATGATAAAATCCCTCAACAAAAAGTATTTAGAAGGAACATACCTCAAAATAATGAAGGCCATACATGACAAACCCAGAGCTAACTTCATATTGAAGGAGGAGAAATTGAAAGCTTTTCCTCTAAGATTTGGAACAAGACCATCCCTATTATTTAACATAATTCTAGAAGCCCTGGCAGAAGCAGTTAGCCAAAGTAAAGAAACAAAGGGCATACAATTTGGAAAGAAAGAAGTAAAATTAGCCTTGTTCACAAACTACATGGTCTTCTATTTAGAAAAATCTAAAGACTCCACCAAAATACTGTTAGAATTGCTAAACAAATTCAGTAGAGCTTCAAGATGCAAGATCAACATACAAAAATCAGTAGTATTTACATACACAAATAGTGTATTCCGTGCCTGCAGATTGGAAGAATTAATATTTTTAAAATGACAACACTACCTAAAATAATTTACAGATTCGATGCAACCTCTATCCAAAGACCAATGACATTCTTCATAGAAACAGAAAAAAAATTTCTAAAATTTATGTGAAACCACAAAAGACACTGAATAATCAAAATAATCCTGAACAGAAAGAGCAAAGCAAGAGGCACTATGATACCTGACTTGAAAATAGATCCCAATAGGATTTGGCATAACAGACATAGATCAAAAGAATATAATAGAGAACCCAGATATAAATCCATGCATTTGCAGCCAACTCATTATCAACAAAGGTGCAATGAACATGCATTAGGAAAAGGATCGTCTCACCAGTAAATAGTACTGGGAAACTGGATACCATGCAACCATACGCAGAAGAATGAACCTAGACCCTAGTTCTCAGCATACATGAAAATAAAATCAAAATGAATTAAAGACTTAAATCTGAGACCCGAAACTATAAAATTACTAGAGGAAAACACTGGAAACACTAGAAATGCTTCAGGACATAGTCCTTGGCAAAGATTTCTTGAGTAAAACTTTAAAAGTAAAGACAACAAAAATAACAATAGACCAGTGGAATGAAATCAAGCTGGAAAGTTTTTGCACAGCAAAGGAAACAATCAACAAAGTGAAGAGACAACCCTGAAAAAAGTCATGTTTTTCATTGCCTCAGTTTCTTCAACTATGAAATGGGCAGGATGAACCAGATCAATGGTTCTCAATTGGTCTCCGAGAAGGAGTTTGGGAATGTGTGTGTCGACATCATAGGAGAAAACACAGCATTTGCAAACTGTCCATCCAACAAGAGATTAATAACTAGAATATATAAGGAACTAAAGAACTCATTAGCAAAAGACCAAGTTATATAATTACTAAAAGTAGGCAAATGCTCTACACAGACACTTCTCAAAAGAAAACACACAAATTGCAAATATATTTATGAAAGTTTTCAACATCATTAGTCATTAGAGAAATCCAAATCCAAAGCACAATGACATACCATCTAAGTTAAAACAACTTTTATCAAGATGACGGAATAATAAATGCTGATGAGGATGTGGATAAGGGGGAAACCCTTAAATACCATTGGTGGGAATGTAAATTAGTACAGTCAGTATGGAGAACAGTATGGAGGCTCCTCAAAAAAACTAAAAACAGAACTACCATAAAACCCAGCAATTCCTCTACTGGATTTATATCCAAAAGAAAGGAAATCAGTACATCAAAGAAGTATCTGCACTTCCATGTTTACTGTAACACTATTAACAATAACTAAAAATACAGAATCAACCTTAGTGACCATTGGTAGATGAATGGATGAAGAAAATGAGGTGCAGATATGTATCACAATGGAATATTATTCAGCCTTGAATAAGATGGAAATCCTGTCATTTTCAGTGCATGGATGGAACTGGAGATTATATTAATGGAAATAAGCCAGGCACAAAAAGACAAATATCAAATATTCTCACATGTAAGTGGGGGCTAAAAAAAGTGGATCGTGCAAAGGCAGAGTAGATGGATGGTTACCAAACGCTGGGAACAGTAGCTCAGAGGAGGCTATGAAAAAAAGTTGGTTGGTGGATGCA
This sequence comes from Loris lydekkerianus, assembly GCA_963574355.1. Taxonomy (NCBI): domain Eukaryota; kingdom Metazoa; phylum Chordata; class Mammalia; order Primates; family Lorisidae; genus Loris; species Loris lydekkerianus. The sequence goes on along the minus strand of CAUYPK010078633.1, from coordinate 84,356 downwards.
ACTCTACAATTGAAGGGAATAAATAAGACCTAGAGACTGATAGATCAGTAGAGCAACTATCATCAACAGTTATCTATTGTACATTTCAAAATAGTTAGAAGAGAATAATTCTAGCATAAAGAAAAGATGGTTATTTAGGGTGATGGATATCCCAATTACCATGATTTGATCTTTACACATTATATGAATGTCTGAAAATCTCACGTGCATCCCAGGAATACTCATATGCTCCTCTTTTATGTATCAATAAAAAACATAATCCACAGAGTAAAAGAAAAATTATTGTTAAACATAGCTACCATGTTGGGCAATACTTCTCTAAAACTTACCCATCCTGCCTGATACTTTGTCCCCTTTGACCAACATTTCCCGTTTCCCACTCTCTGCCCCTCACCCCCAGCCCCTGGTAACCATTGTTCTTTTCTTTACTTCTGTGGCCTTGACCTGTTTGGATTCTGCACATAAGAGATACCGTGCAGTGTTCATCTTTCTGTGTCTGGCTTATTTCTTTCAGTATCATGTCCTCCGGGTCATTTGAAAGTGGGACATTTCAAATATTCACAACTTAGTGATGCATTTCAAATATTCTCAACGCTTTGTAGTAGTGTTGAGAAGAAAAATCCATTTTGATACCTTAGCCTTTGCTTTTTGTCCCTGGAGGATTGAGAGATTTTTTTTTTTATTATTCCGTAATGCTTTTAAATTTGCCACATATATGCCTCAGTGTGGGTGTCCTTGCTTTAATTATGCTGGGCACTCATTCTGTTACTGCTGGGAAATTTATCGTATTTTGTTGATAACTTCTCTTCCATGTTCTCTGTTTTCCCTTTCTAAAGGGCTTTTTAAAATGAATGTGTGTGTCCCAGTTTGATTATGTAATTTGCTTATACCCACATATTTTATCGTCCATTTTTCCAAATTCATTTTATCATTGTTGTTCTATTTGGTGTTTTGCATAACACATGCATTCAACAACTTCTTAAAGTTATATTTTTATTATCCTCAAAATAATCTCTAAAGTTTATTCCTCATTCTTCTACCTTAGTCCATGCAATTTTTTTTTTTTTTTTTTTTTTTTAGTAACATTATTTAAGTCAAAAGATTCCCCAGAAGGATATGCAACACACAAACCAAGAAGACAACAATCAAGAGTGTCTTAAAACTCATGGAACAAACATGATCACTACACCTCTACTTCAATAACCCTTTTGTGGTCACATGGTTCTGGTGGCCCATGTTCAAGTTTTTATCCTGCCTCTAAACTTCTGATTCAATGAGAAGCTTTAGGAAAGAAACAACTTATCACTAAATCCTTAAATGAAAAGAATATGAAGTCTTTATAGTCAGATCAGTGCACAAAGGCTGAAATACCAGCTCCTTCATCACTCTGACTCAGACTACAAAAAATGATCATTGCCAAGTATGGGAGTGTGGAGTCATTCATGATCCTTCAGCTCAGTTTCAGAATTGTGTGACAGGATGCTTCATGGAGCATCAGAAAGGCTCCTTGAAAGATCTCTATAAAGAGAACTATGAAACTCTGAGAAAAGAAATCTCTGAAGATGTTAACAAATGGAAAAATATACCATGCTCATGGCTGGGAAGAATCAACATTGTTAAAATGTCTATAACTACCTAAAGCAAACTACAGATTTAACACAATCCCTATTAAAGCACCTCTGTCATATCTTAAAGACCTGGAAAAACTAGTACTTCGTTTTATATGGAAACTGAAAAAACCTCAAATAGCCAAGACATTACTCAGAAATAAAAACAAATCGGGAGGAATCATGCTTCCAGACTTCACACTATACTATAAATCTATAAGTGATCAAAACAGCATGGTACTGGCACAAAAATAGAGAGGTAGATGTATGGAACAGAATTGAGGACCAAGAGGTTAACCCAGACACTTATTGTCATTTAATTTTTGATAATCCTGTTAAAAATTTAAATTGGGGAAAAGATTCCCTATTCAATAAATGGTGCTGGATGAATTGGCTGGCAACTTGTAGAAGACTGAAACTGGACCCACACCTTTCTCCTCTAACAAAAAGTGACTCTTACTGGTTAAAAGACTTAAATTTAAGACATGAAACTATAAATATTCTTAGGGAGAGTGCAGGGGAAACGTTTGAAAAAATTGGCCTGGGAGAATACTTCATGAGGAAGACACCATGGGCAATTGAAGCAACATCAAAAATATATTGCTGGGATCTGGTCAAATTAAAAAGCTTCTGCACTGCCAAGAACACATGAAGTAAAACAAATAGCCCTCAGAATGGTAGAGGATTTTTGCAAGTTATACTACCGACAAAGGTCTAATAACCAGAATCCACAGAGAACTCAAAGTTATTATTAAGCAAAAAACAAGTGATCCCATTTCCTTGTGGGCAAGAGACATGAACAGAAGCTTCTCTGAAGAAGACAGGTGCATGGCCTACAGACACATGAACAAATGCTCATCATCTTTAATCATCAGAGAAATGCAAACCAAAACTACCCTGAGATACCATCTAACTCCATTAAGAGTAGCCCACATCACAAAATCCCCAAAGAACAGATGTTGCCGTGGATGTGGAGAAAAGGGAACACTTCTGCACTGCTGGTAGGAATGCAAGCTAGTACGTTCCTTTTGGAAGGAAGTTTGGAGAACACTCAGGGATCTAAATGTAGACCTGCCATTTGATCCTGCAATTCCTCTTCTAGGTGTATATGCAAAGGACCAAAAATCATTTGGCAATAAAGATATTTGTACCAGATTGTTCATTGCAGCTCAATTTATAATTGCCAAGTCATGGAAGAAGCCCAAGTGCCCATCGACCCATGAATGGATTAATAAATTGTAGTATATGTATATCATGGAATACTATGCAGCAGTAAAAAAAAATGGAGGTAAAGCTCTTTTGTTTTACATGGATGGAGCTGGAAAATATTCTCCTTAGTAAAATATCTCAGGAATGGAAAATAAAGTATCCAATGTACTCAGTACTACTGTGAAACCAATTTATAATCACTCACATTTGCATATGAAAAATGAAACACAACTTTAGCCTAGGATGAAGGAGGGAAGGGGAGGGAGAGAAAAGAGGGTGAGGTGGGAAGGATAGTAGGAGATAGTAGGGGGACCACACCTATGGAGCAGATTGCAAGTACACATTGGATCTATCTAGTGTAGAACACAATTGTCCTAATGCTATAATTGGGTAAATGAAGTAAAAGCTATGTTGACTAGCATGATGTAAGCACTTCAATTTGTACAAAGAATCAACGCATTGAAAATGGCATAAATGTATTTATGATGTATGTACAAAAGACTTAATAAAAAATAAATAAAAATGGAAGAAAGGCTTCTTGGAGTTATCATTGCCATTGCAAACTTTATCACTGGCAAGTCAAGCCTAAAGTTTAAGTGGACTCTTATCTATGTATCTAAACTCAGCTAAGATTAAGTTTTCACAAGAAAATATAATATTTTCTGGTTTGGGGTCTTAAGATCTAAAATTCAACAACTTATTTATTTTTGTTATTATTGCGATTGCCATTGAAGTCTTTTCCATAAATTCTTCCTCCAGGCTGACATCATCAAGAAATTTTCCCACACTTTCTTCTAGAATTCTTATCATTTCATATCTTAGATATGAATATTTTATCTATCCTTGGGTGCATTGTTGTAAGGGGTAAAAGGTGTGTGTTCAGTTTCAGTCTTTTACATGTGGTTATCCAGTTCTCCCAGCACCATTTGTTGAATAGGGATTCTTTTCCTCAGTCTATGCTTTTGTTGGGTTTATTAAAGATCAGATAGCAGTAAGAGACTGTTTTCATCTCTTGGTTTTCTATTCTGTAACTATATTTCTATTTCCATTTTTGTGCCAATACCATGCTGATTTGATCACTGTAGAATTGTAATATAACCTGGAGTCTAGTAGAGTGATGCCTCTGGCTTTGTTTTTATTACTAAAAATTGCCTTGCTCTGTGGATTTTTTCCTGGTTCCATACAAAACAAAGAACTATTTTCTCCATTTCTTCAAAGTATGAAGTTGATATTTTATTGGAGATTGCATTGAATCTGTAGGTTTCTTTAGGTAGCACAGACATTTTAAAAATGTTGATTCTTCTCAGCGAAGAGCATGGTATATTCTTCCATTTGTTAACGTCTTCTGCTATTTCTTTTCTTAATTAAGCTGAAAAACTTCAACACAACTAAGGACACAACAATTAAAGGCAACAGACAACTTTCAGAATGGGAAAAGATATTTGGGTGTTATGAATCTGACAAAGGGTTCATAACTAGAATCTATAGAGAACTCAAATTAATCAACAATAAAAGAGCAAACAATCCCATCTACCACTGGGCAAGAGACATGAATATAACCTTCTCTAAAGAAGACAGATGAATGGATAACAAACACATGAAAAAATGCTCATGGTCCCTAATCATCAAAACCACCCTGAGATATCACCTAACCCCAGTGAGAATGGCCTACATCACAAAGTCTGTCCCAAAGCTACAGAAGTTGACGTGGATGTGGAGAGAAAGGGAACATTTTTACACTATCGGTGGGACTACAAACTAGTGCAGCCTCTTTGGAAGGAAGTATGGAGCATCTTCAAAGAATTCAAATGAGACCTTCTATTTGATCCTGCAATCCCATTACTAGGCATCTACCCAGAAGAAAAAAAATCATTTTATCATAAGGGTATTTGCACTAGATTGTTTGTTACAACTCAATTTACAATCACCAAGATGTGGAAACAACCCAAATGCCCATCAATGCATAAATGGATTAATAAACTTCAGTATATGTATACCATGGAATACTATTTAGCCATTACAAAAGATGGAGACAGGGTGCCTGTAGGGCGCAGGCCACATTCTCTAGGGCTGGTGAGTTCGAACCAGTCCAGGCTTGCTAAACAAACAAAAAAGATGGAGACATTAACCTGGATGAAGTTGAAACACATTCTTCTTAGTAAAGTATCACAAGAATGGAAAAGCAAATATCCAATGTACTCAATACTAATATGAAGCCAGTGGACTAATACTTGTCCACACAAGAGAAAAATTCAATTCAATTCAATGTGGGGGAGGGGGGAAGGGAGGGGGGAAGGGAGGAGGAGAGGACAGAGAGGGATTGGTTTGCTCCCACTTAATGGGCACAACGTAAGGGCATGTGGCACACCTTCCAGATGCAGGACACGACTATCACAGGCACCTTACCTAATAAATGCAAACATTGTAATCTCATTGTTTGTACCCTTATATTCATCTGAAATAAAAAGGAAAAATTAAAAAAATGAAATTCAACAATAAGATTTTTTAGCCACAAATAGTTCCCTATTTAAAAGATACATTCCAAACTGGCATCTTTCTCCAGTTCTTGAGTTGGGAGTGGGTAGTAGCATGGACATACCTCTGTGCCAGAAGCAAATGGCCAGAACAAAGCAAGGACAGAAGTTGGCAGACTGAGAATTATAGAGATTCAAATTTCTGTCTCTATAAACTCAATAGGTACAGAAAAAATATTGGAAAGGTCCTGTGCACTCAGAGTATAGGGACTCCCTGTATTTTGCATCTGTCTACTGGGAAATCTGATTTCAGGAGATAAATTATGTAGGGAGATGTCTTGAAAACTCTTGAGAATCTTATTCATTTCTTAACTTCACTCCAGAGATACAAAGTTATTAATTCCACCAAGACCAAATATTTCCATCAGCATAATAGTGCTCAGATCCTATAACGGGGCTATCATACTTCTGGGAATTTCTTCTAAGGAAATAATTCTAGAATGAAAGTATAATTTTACCTGTTCTCTGCAGCAAAATTATTTATAATTGCAGAAGCCCTGGGATTGCAGTTAGAGTCACACAGAGGGGGAATGGCATGTAAACTATGATACACGCTTGATGAATTATTAAAAATGCTAATTATTAAAACCATGGGATAGTAAGAAAAGAGATTTACAGTTCAGTTTGAGAAAACAAGATATCATCTATATTTTGATTACAAATTTTAAAAATGTAAAGAATGTAAAACAAACTAACGAAAATCCATCAGCAGTTGCTGGTGTAAGTTTCAATGATCTTTCTTTGCTTTTGTTTTTCCTGTTGTGATTTGCTGTGTATTCTAATTCTGAAACAGCTATTCCACAGTGAAGCAATTGTGAATTTCTGGTTTCTGCCAGCATTTCCTAAGTATATTTCATAGTATTAATATACTATTTAGGTGTTAAAGATGCTCAAGGAAAACAAAATAAAGCAAAACAAAAAAGAATTTTTTTTTTTTTTTTTTTTAGTTTTTGGCCGGGGCCAGGTTTGAACCCACCACCTCTGGTACATGGGGCCAGTGCCCTACTCCTTTGAGCCACAGGCACTGCCTTTTTTTTTTTTTTTTCCCTCAGTTTTTTGGCTGGGGCTGGGTTTGAAACTGCCACCTACGGTATATGGGGCTGGTGCCCTACTCCTTGAGCCACAGGCACTATCAGAAAAAAAGATTTTTAACCAAATCTAAGTTATATTCATTTGATCTCAAAATCATCACTGCTGGGTTTCTCAGCACCTTCAATATGCTAATAAAGTATGTTTTTCACCAAGAAGGGAAATACGCAGGTAGCCTTTTAAAGACACATCAGGGCACAGAATCACCTCGTGGAATTTCCCTCCAACACCCACCCACATACACACACACACATTCATGGGCATTTTCTATGACCAGTGTCGCCTTGAGCATGCTGCAGGTAATTTCTGGTCCTGACTCATGCAGTCACCTTGCTCTGCCAGAACTAAACAAACACTTCTCTCCAGTGCTTAGAGTGTAACATGATGGCTGAACCTTTTCCTTTCATCTTTCAAGGTCTCTGGTGTTGCATCCTTTGTGAAAACCTTCCCAAGCAGAACCAATCTCTACTTCCACTTTGTCCCCATTCCACTATGGCTTTTGTTATAGCACTTGAATTCTTTGACAATTATTTGCATGTGTCCATTAGCTAAGATGGGGATGTACAGTCTTCACTGTGCTTCAGAGTAAACTGGAAACTCAACTACAACACATCCGTCCAGCACCAGAGGCTCAGTTTCTTTAGCTCAAGGGTGAGACTGCAGCACAGTCTGATTGAGGACAACAGAGCAAGAGCATAGCCTCCCCAACACCAGAAGGAAGTTTTGTTCATCTTTGTATTACTAATGCCAGCCACCAGTGGGAGGGCACACAGTTTGCATGAAATGTGCCTTAGCAAGAGAAAAGAAATACTTGCTTAGAAACTTGTTGCATAATACCTTAGTGAAGGAACACATTTTGATTAGCTAAATTTCTTAATTTGCTATCTGGGTTATGGAAAGCTAGCTAGCAAAGGGTTTATGTGATCAGGGGAGGAAGAATACCACTATCAACAGTATGTGGGAGATCCCAAAGAACAAGAAGTCTTCTAACACAAACCGAGATTTCCAAAGCTCAATGCTGAGTTTTCTGTTTTGCTTCCTTGCTTTTACAATGCCTTACTGTTCCCCTCAAGCCTTAAGGGCTCAGCACTCCCCATAATACCTTGCAATTCAACTGCCCTGAGCTGTGCTGGCCCTAAAGTCACCACCCAGAAGAAGATAGAGCAGAGCCCAGATGAGGATGAAGCGAGCATGGTGTCTACTTTGGCTGCCAAAAACCTAAGTAATCAAGAGAAATAATATGGATGCCATATTTTTCGGAATCAAAAGTAAGGGGAAATCAGGCTGTGCCCCTGCTCAGTGGTTAGAGCGCCGGCTACATGCTCCAGGGTTGATGGGTTCAAACCTGGCCTGGGCCTGGGCCTTTGAAACAAAACAAAAAAACAGATAGCCAGGTGCTGTGGCAGGCACCTGTAGTCCCAGCTACTTGGGAGGCTGAGGCAAGAGAATCGCTTGAGCCTGAGAGTTTAAGGTTGCTGTGAGCTATGATGCCACAGCATTCTACTGAGAGCAACAAAGTGAGACTCTGTCTCAAAAGAAAGAAAAAAAAAAAAGAAAAATTTTAAAAGGGGTAAAATTCCATTTTTAACAAAATATCAACATTTTTAATAAAGACTGGATCAGCGGTATGCCCAGTTATGTAAGAGCCTGAGGGAAAAAGAAAAATCCGTTCTATTGATCCCATCTTTATTTGAAATTTTGATCTTACGTTTGCTGTGGAGTTTTACATTAATCTAATTATTTAATATATTGCATTAAATAGTATGTATTTAAACTATTATTTATCTTAATGGCTGTAGTATTTGGGATACCTTCAGTTTTGCTTCTGAAGCAAGTGCCTCATTTGTCTCATCCTGGTCCCACCCGAGATGGACACTTGGAAACTTCTCTGAGATTGTTCTTCTAACTTTGAGGAGGATGCTCTATTGGAGAACACACACAGCCCAATTAAATTCCAAGGAAGGAAACTAACCAACAAATCCCTCTGTGTCAATATCTACAGACGCAGAATTTCTTGCAGAAGAAAAATGATTATTTTTTGAAAACAGAAGGTTTCAGGCTGATCTGGACAGGGATCCCCAGTGGACCGTCCCACTTGATACAGACTGCGTGCAACCTCAGGCCGGTGTTGTCTTGGGAGGGGCAGAAATTGGAGAAGAGGATATTGAAACATATCAAGAAATACACCAAGCTTCTGTGACAACACAGACACATCTCTGAGACAGAAAAGCAAAGAGCCCCTATCCTGAGAATCCGTGTCTTAGGCGTGGAACTTCAAATGCTTCCGTGTCATGAAACTTCTGCCTTACAGCCCACGAATGTTTGTTAGCATGAATATAGTCAGGACTCGTAAGTACAAATTTTGACTATACGACCAAGAGACAGGAGAAAAATCACTGACAAACACACATATCAGTGATTATTGCAAAAGAAAATACAGAGAGTGTTGCCACATACAGAAGCAGAGGCAAGGGTTTCTGAGATTATTCTATTGTGAAGGCCTTTGGAATCTAATGACTGGGATGGCAGAGATTCCCAGGCATTCTTGAAGAACTCTTACGAGGTCAGTTAAATTCAGAGAGAGCTTGGGAGGCAGAGATGATTGCTCTTAGAGACTACCCACAACAGCAGAATCTGCTCTGAAAGTCCCAGGCAGGCATAGGAAGCAGAAGTCACTGCAGGTAAAAGTCAGAGGCAGGATATTGTGACCCTGACACTGAGGTGCTGTGCCAATCTTCACCTCCAGATAAGGTGCTGTCCACTCTCTGCTGCAGCTGTGAGGCCAATGGCCATGAAGGAGCCACTGGGACTCGCTGGAAATCCTCCTGTGCTTAGATCCCAGGATATGTTTGGAATAGGAAAGGTGCAGGAGAGTGGGAATCAGGCTCCCCAGAGCTTGTAACTCAGCACTGCCCTGGAGCTGCTTGGGCCTCTGGGCATGGAAGGAACACCCAGAGCTGTGGGTGCGGACCGCTGCCCGGCCAGAGCCCCCTGAGTAGAGGGAGCCTTGCCCTGCTCTAAGTCAGGGTGCTGACAGGGCAGCCAGAAAGAGCCTGCCAGGCTTCGAACAAGGAACGCTGATGGCTCTGAGCCTTGCTACTGTGGGAACATTGAACCCGTACCCTCCACACACAGAGAACTCACTAGTAACTCTAGCTCATTAGGAAAGAGAAAATAAGAGCTGTGACAGTAGTGACCTTACATGGGGAGGGTGAGACATTCCCTTTATTGTTATGATTATGTGCACTGCTGTTTGTCTACAAAATATGAATGATTCACATGCCTCATTCCATGTCTGTAAAACATTTGCTTTGGGAAACAACTTGAACAATTATTCAGGTTCCCCAAATAAATGACCTATTTCTTTCCCACACCCCCACAAATATCACTTATGGTGCAAATGGAAGAGGTAGATACCCTTGCGGGGATGCAAAGGTTTGCTGTAAGGAGAAGATGGTAGGGGGAAGAAACCTATGATTGACACTTGAACAATGAAAGGGTCAAGGGTGCTGACCTTAATGCTGTTGAAAATCTGCATATCACTTTAGACTCCCCCCAAACTTAGCAACTGATAGCCTACTCCTGACCAGAAGCCCCATTGATAACACAGTTGATTAACATATACACATTTTGTATGTTATATATCTCTCTCTACATATTATACATTGTATTCTTATATAAACTCAGGAGAAGAAAATGTTAAGAAAATCATAAGAAAGAGAAAAGTACATGTACTATTCATTAAGTGGAAGAGGATCATCTTCAACATCATGGTTGAGTAAACTGAGGAGGAGGAAGAGGAGGGTTAGTCTTCCTGTCTTGGGGGTGGCAGAGGCAGAGGAAAATCCACATGTAAGTATCAAATTTATTTTGTTCTAGGGTCAACTGCATCAGGGTCAGCTGGTAACAAAATTCCTACTGAGAGGAGGAATGTTGTGTGTGTGTACAGCAGAACAGCCTGATGAGTCATTTTGGGCTGCATCAGTGAGCACCCTGGTGTGGCCTTGTTAGGCAGGGCACACCAGTGGGAGGTAGGCTGCTGTGCTGTGTCAAGTGGGAGCCAGGGCAGAGCTCCGAGAGGCCGCCATCCTGGGCGGGAGGCCCTGCTGGAGAGCAGGGATGAAAGGAGAAACTACAGTTACTGGGACCTTGGGGCCTCCCCGGGGAGAGGAGTCTGCCAGGCAGATCCTCACTTCAGCATAAGGCTGTCCAATCTTCTGGTGAAAGTCACCTGCTGCGCTCTGTCCGCTGTCATCTCTAGCCCCACTTGACCTCCAAGTCAGTAAGAATATCTCTGAACACAAGAGGCTTTCATGAATGGGGTTTTGAAGGAAAAGCAAAACAAACCAAAACAGGTCGGTATTCAGTGTGTTGATAGCGGGTAAAGTGAAATGGATAGTCACAAAAAGTGAGCTTCAGGGGACATTAGGAATAAAATTGAAATAAAACGGGAGCACAAAGAGATGAGAAGAAACAAAAGCCCTTGAAAGTCCGTGGCCCCACGGCAAGGGAGGAATGGGGAAACTGGGAGTGAGTTTTCTTGTCCTGTGGGAGTGGAGCTCCAGCCATTTCACTTCACAGTCACAGTCAAAGGTGATCCCTTAAGACTGGCAGAGATGAGGACTTCCAGGTGACTGACACAGTAATGACAGCTTATATGCTGTCACGTGCCACATAATGACATGATAGAGTTTCTTTTCCCAGAGTAGCAATAATGCACTTGAGGGAAGGCTTTTACATGAGTAAAGAGAATATTATTTCTGAATATTTAATGCAAATTGCTATAGAATAAAATGATCATTAAATATGTAAATGCTATTTACACGTGCTTATTACTTCGATAACTCATCTCTTATATAATACCGATCTCTGTGCCCTAATTTGTCACTTGGGCATGGGCTCCATAAATCAAAATCTGGGGCAGCTTCTTGCAAAGAAGTGAGGTGATGAAATGCACACACACACAAAACCTCCTTTACTGCTAGCAGGGGGTTTCTGCATTTGGCCTTGTTGCTCTGATCAAGGGAGGAAAGATGGAAATCAGCACCCCGCAAAGCTCTGATGCCACGCCAGGTGGTGGACAGCCATCTGGATCCAAGTGCACACACCCTGTCTGAAGGAGACAAGGGGTTGCCAAAGTCTCCTTGAATGCACAACTAAGCAAGAGGTTAAGAAATTTTAAGGAATTGCTCTTTTTCCTCACAAATGATACAATTTTCTGTTTTCTCATGAGGGAAGCTTAGGTGATACTATTTTAAAATGAAAATAAGATGAAGCTGGCAGGAGCTTGCTATGATGCTCATTATGGGGCATTTTTTTTTTTTTTTTCACTCTCATCAGCTGCAGATTGGCAGAACTTGCACCACCAAAGCTTGTTAGAAATGCAGACTCCTGGGCCCCACTCACACTTCTCAATCCAAGCCTGGATTGGACTAGGCCTCCAGGTAGACTGTAGCCACATCTCTGGTGGTTTTATGCTTCCACATGGAAAGCTGGGACTACATTTCCCAGAACCCACTCCCTGTAGGGCCCCAAACAACAACCAACCAAAGGAGAAATCTGCATGACATTTACAAGCTAGAAGTGAAGCAGCAGCCCTTGCTCTCCAAGGCCCTGATGGGTGAAGACACATAAAATCCAGGCTCCTGGGCACCAGCTCATCTTACCTCTCTTCCACTCCAAACTCAGCTTTTCTTTGACTGACAGCCCTTCTGCCACAGGAATTTCCAGCCCACCTCCTGACACAGAGACAGCATCCTACCATAAACTTCTCCATTGTCACCCTACTTCCACTGGCTTCTGAGATTTCCCTGAAAACTCTCATCCATCCACGCCAAAGGACAATACGTTAGTGACTTTCCTCTAATTCTCCAACTCCACTTCCCAGTTCATCGCATAGTTGTAACAGATCCTATTCCTATAATACGTCCCTTATTCCATATTTTTCATGCTGCTTTTGCTCTTGGTAGAACCTTACTAATGCATTGAAGTTTGGGAGCACTGGCCTAGGCTGCATGCACACTTAGCAAGAAATATAGCTACGGATTTTCAGTAAGTCCACAATTCCCATCCATTAAGAGGATTTATCTGAATGAAGTAGATGCTTTTTAAGCAGAGTTTTAGGGATGTTTGTCAGTCTCTGAAGTTTTTGGTGATTGCCCCTCATTTATATTATTAGAACTAGTTAACGTGGAGGTGGTATAGCCGGAGAAGCCTATTGAAGTCCCCTTCAGACTGGTTAGATGTTTCAGCTTCACAAGAGGCAGATAGCAAAGGTGAACTGCTCTCCCTTAGGACACTTCCTCGTCCTGGTACCTAAAGTTTTCCTGATCCATTTTTGAGCCATCAGTTGTGAGCTCTTTGCGCCACTGTGTTGATTAGGTCTCTTTTATATGCAAGTAATAGACAACAACTCAAAATCGGCCTAAGGTGGTTAAAAGTACTACTTTTTGCTTTCTCTCTCCTTATGGGAAAGTTGGGTTTGGTGGTGGTTGTGGTTTTGTTTTTGTTGCTCTTATTGCAGGGAGGGGTCAATCTAGGTTTAGGTGTGAATTGACCTGGTGATGTCATGGGGTCTGATTCTCTTCCCATCCCTTTGTTTCTTTCCCTGTTGGCCTCATGTTTTGGAAGGGTTTGTTTCAGTGGCTGCTAGAGACCGTTAACAGCTCTTAATCCAGTGGAACAGAAAAAGAGAACACCTCCTTTTTTGTCACCCAAGAAAAATTCTGAAATTAACCATTGGGCCCTGATTAGCTGGCTTGTGTCTCTTACTCATCCATGACCAAAATTTTGGCCAAGAGGAGTCATGTTCTCCAGGCTGAAATCACAGGCCCAGGTCCACACTAGCAGCTGCAACCGGAATAGTCTCTACCTGAACTACCCACTATAGGTAGGTCCAAATCACCTCCACCATCACCACAATGAAATGGCCAGACGGTCACTTCAGGCTCCCACTATGTACACTTAGAGTTTCTCTGTACGAGGTTTCTAGAAAGTAAATATAAATGGACATCATGGTTTATAAATTTTAAATGCATTTGGTGTTCATTGTTGACATTTCAGAAAGTGCAAGAAAGCATAAAAAAGAAAAAAAAAATCACAGTAATCTTGCCACCAAGAGAAAATCATTGTAATCATATGGGTGCATAAACTTTTTTCAAGTAATTTACAAAGATTATTTTCCATATCATTAAGTTTGCTTCTGCTCCAGGTTTTCCAATAGTTGTGTAGTTTTTCATTGTTACTTTGTGCTCCCCACCGGTCCTATATTGATAGACCTTTTTATTGTTTCTAAGTTATGAACATGGTGTTTAAAATACTTACACATAAATCTTTGTGATCACCTGTAATAGTTTTCACAGGATAAGTGCCAAGCAGTAAACTTGCTGGGTTAAAAGGCAAGAACGTTTTCCAAATTTCCAACATACTGTCATCCATAAGTGCAGTATCGATTTATACTTCTGTTGGATGTGCAACTGGTTCCTCAACAACAATTATTAGAAGTTATTATTTATGTTTGTCAATTTGATAGGCAAATTAATGTCATGGTCGCTTTCCTTTGTGTTACTTACTGAAACTTTACTAAGTCATTCGAGAGAATATTTGTACTTTTAAATCTTTTATTATGAGCTACCTGTTCAGGTCATGGGCCCATTTTGAAAATTCAAGTTTTTATTTTATCCTGGTTATTTTGTTAGGATCTTTGGATACTAAAGAATTTTTTTTCCTATTTTTTTTTTTTTCTTATTTGTTGGGGATTCATTGAGGGTTCAAAGAACCAGCTTACACTGATTGCATTTGTTAGGTAAAGTCCCTCTTATAATTGTGTCTGGCCTCCTATGGAAATGATGGCCCCCACTATTCAGCCATCAAAAAGATAGAGACTTTACATCTTTTGTGTTAACCTGGAAGGGAGTGGAACACATTATTCTTAGTAAAGCATCACAAGAATGGAGAAGCATGAATCCTATGTACTCACTGTGGGAGGTGAGGGAAGGGGACAGCAGAGAGAGGGAGGGAGGGGGAAGGGTCACCAGTGTGTAACACACCTTTTGGGGACAGGACACAACTATAAGAGGGCCTTTACTAGGAAATTTTTTATGTTACAAATATTTTTCCTGATTTAATATATACTTTAAAATTAGTTTTAAAATTGAAATTCATTTTTCAGTTTTTTTATAGACCAACTTTTCTATTTATGTAACTTCCCTTTAGTATCATTCTTAAAATTGCCTCCTTTACTTCAGTAAAGGGAAGGAAAGGGAAGAACAAGAAAAAAGCGATTATAGTATGTTTCAGACATTCTGTGCGGTTAAATGAGTAATGATAGGTATTAGTTATCCACCAATACGCATTATCCCAGTCACAGCGCTGGCCTCCTCAATCCCCAGGCCCAAGGCGGCAAAACTTGATAGTAATTTATGATTTAAAATAATATTTTTGCATTGTGTTTCCCATATGAATTTGGGTCTCTTTTTATTTGGAATTATTCATTTCTAGTGATATGTGTGTCAACTCTAGTCCCAGAAACACATTGTTTAACAACTATTCCTTGGTAGTATATTTTATTTTCTGCAAGTGCAAGTCATGTCTTATTTTTATTATTCAAAATTTGACTATTTTATCCTACATTTTTAGATACATTGTAGAATAATTTTTCAAACTAAATAAGCCCTTCTGAGATTTTTATTGCAATTGCTGTAAGTGCAGAAGTTAATTTATAAGCTAAAGTTTTTCTTGCCATCCAATAAAATTTTCTATCCCCTCCATTCCCCACTCCAAAGAGGACTGTCCCCTCAACTGAATGTGTTTCAAGCCCTGTGAACCAGGAGACCCCAGTTGTCCACATTTTGAAATCCCAGACTTGGGGCTCATAGCAGTCAAAAGGCCTGTCTGTCTTCCTCCACAACCATCTCTTCCAGCATGGCCATGACTCTCCAGGGAGCTCTGGAAGCTCTCTGTACAACTCTTCCCAGGTCTGACCTTGGAACCTTGCCCTACCACAAGCGAGAGAGCAACAGATAGGGCCCCTTCCAGGGTCTCCCTTAAAGATAACAATTTGCAGGCACTCGGGCTGAAGTATGCTCCTTGAGGAAAACTGGCCGGAACTCACAGCGGCAGAACTGGTCATTTTCTTCTACCTCAAAGCAAATTCTCTTAGAGCAGCAGGAAATGAAGTGGTGTTCACAGTATCAATTATGCCAGCTGTTTACCTAATGAACTCAGCTGCAGAGACAGCCCTGCTGAAGACCAAAAGAATATAATAAGCCCACAGTAACCCTGCAGTAACAAGTACCTTGGCAAATTCGAGGTCTGAATTCCTACGATTACAGTCTAGCTGCCAGGAAGGTGCCATCCCATTATTGACTTATAATGCCATGTTATTTATTGGGATAATTATGCTTCTCAAACCCTCAGGGGCTCAGAAACAGAGAAAGTAAGCAAAGTACTCTTATTCATCCAGCATGTGAACAAATCTCAAGTCAGAATAGATCTCACCACGATCTATTATACCATGCGGGGGTGCCCTGCAGGCTTGGGTTCCTACCCCTAAAGATTACAGGGGCTTATAGGACATTGTATGAATCAGTGGGAAGTTGATTCTTCTAAGTTCAGTGAATTAAATTTCTGTTTTGTCAGAGCAATTTTGCCTGGAACTCTCACTCACCGCCCCCGAATGTTAGCGTCTTGTTCCTGGTCTGAGTTTCTTTATAATATTGCATGCACTGAAATACAATTTTTACATATTCAAGATTTGACAATTATTTTTTAGTAATTTGAATATATTCTACATTTCGTATATTCCAAATAATTCTACAAAGAATTTATCATGGCAGACAAGGAAATAAAGGCTCATGGTAGCTAAATAACTTATTTGGTAGACAAGTCAATAATTCTTTTTTCACTGAGCATAATTCACATGTTTATTTATGTGATTTCCCACCATGTTTCTAAATCCTTGAAAGTAGATCTCTACTGTCCCAGTCTCTCGTGTAGGTCCTGCTATATAGTGGAAGTTTAATGGTTATCTGTTGAATAGTAGAAAAATTGCGTTAGATGTCAGTAAATGCTGGGATCCAATTTACCCCTGGTAATTATAAGCCTGGTGCATTTGAACCTACCACTTTTCTCTGGCCTTCATTTCCTTCATCCCTAAAATGGAGATAATCATACCAAATAATATGAATCTTCTCTTTCTTACAGTTCTGTTGTGAGGATTAAATGACATTCAGCATAGGAAACGGTTTTAAAATAAATTATGAAGTAGAAAAAAAATGAAATCCATCAAGTACTTGCTAATGGAAATAGATTAGACGAGAAAAGACCCATTATTCAAGATCAGAACTCTATAATATTTTATAATATCACAGTTCACGGAATCTGTTCCAGTGGGCCTTTCCTGCTGAACACTGAGCTCTAGGCTCCGGACAATTTCGCATGGTACAGTAGAAAGCTCTTTGACTACAGCATCAAAATATTCAGGCTTAATATTAGTTTCAGCAGCAATAAGTCACGTACCAAGTTATTTAAATGCTGGGATTCAGTTTTTATTTTATTTTCTATAAAATGATGGTAATAGTGATAGTGATGATGGATACGAAGGGAGGGGTGGGATGGGGAGAGATGGACTAGGTTACCTCTAAACTGCGTTGCAGCTTTATTATTTATGATCCCACGTCCATGTTGCAGATACCATCATTATAATCAAACTAGAGTCTGGAGAGAGTAGGTTTAGTGTAAGATGGACACTCAGAGTTTGAGGTGTATACATAAACATGCAGGGTCACCCAGAAAGAATGAGAATTGGGAATACCATCTCCCCTTCTCCCAGCATTTTACATATGGCAGTTGTAAGTACATCTTGCTACAGGTTTGGGCCTACTGTCACTGAGGTTGGGGTGAGTTATACTCCCAATCTACCAATAAGTAGCTTCTAATTGGATGGCTCCCTTCCTAATGAGCTGCTGAGCCCATGGGCGGCCAGATCCTTTTGCCAGGGTCTGAGTCATTCACTTTTTCAGTGGGGGATGCATACTCATGGGGCTATTGTCAAGGGCATCCCACATGACCAGCTGAGGCCTCCACAAACTATCTAGTGTCCTCCTCTGACCGTTGCTCCTGGTCATTTTCTTCTTAGAGGTGGCCCAGGCTGCTCCAGCATCTCCTCCCGTGTCCCTAACGAACACTGCCAGCAGTTGCAATTCTCCTGCAATATCTCTGAGAAATTCAACACTTTTTTTTTGGTGGGCTTTGAACTTTGCTGCTTACTCAGAGGATAGGATCTAAAAATAAAACCGGCTTACTTAGCAGTGGGAATAATACAAATTTCATAAACCTCCTGGTCCCATTCTCTCTGTTGTATTTCACGTAAGTTTCATGTGATTCAAATCAGTTCCCATACTTTACCTTAAGAAATTGATGTTTTGTGTGAAAAAAAAAAAAAAATGTACTCTTGAAAGATTTTCAATAGAAAGTTTTCCTGCATCAGCCATGTTACCTTATTTCCTCAGGACTGGTAAGTCACACCCCCTGCTGAGGCTTGATTCATATTTATAGTAAGAGAAAACAAGCCTCTTAAGATATCCTTGAACTTCAGGATGAAGAAAAATGCCTTGAGGAGACATTTCAGCTCCTGAGTACAGCTCAGAGCCACCAAATCTATGAGAAAGCTGATGATGAAAGACAAAAACATTTTTTAGTCGTGGATTTTATAAGCTAAACCCCAGGGATTAGTTCTTGGTGGTGGAAGAATGTAAGAGGCACATTGGCAAACAGCCTGCTGAATAATTTTAATGGCCTTGCCTATGAATAAAATAGTTTTATTACTTTGTACCTTTGCTAAGGACTAGGTTCTGGGAAAAGGCAGGCAGGGCAGGAAAAAGACAGTTGGCTTTGACTTCAGTGGTGGAAAATATATTCCCAAGATAATCACACGGGGTTACAGAGTGCTAGTGGAGGAACACTTTAAAACATACCCCCCTCCCCCAACACACACACACAGACAGGAAATTACAGGGATCCAAATTCAACAGGGGCCTCAGTCCTTCCCAGTAGCCTTTTCAGACAGCTGGCTTCCATTGTTCAGAATGGCTATTTCTAATCTTCTCCACTTATCTTTAATCGCCCTGTATCACCTTCTCCACCAACTCCACAAAGATAACAGTGGGCTCGAGTACACAGGGAAAGCAGCACCATGAGGTCAGGGCTCTCTTCACTCCCAGGCCTTCAACATGCGCATTTACCTTCCCTGGTACTGTGTTCTGTTTAGTGGGGCTGCTGTAGCAAAGTACCATAGCAAAGTACTGCAAACCCGGTGTAGCAATAGTAGCTTACTGTTGTACCGTGCTGGTGACTAGAAGTGGCAGATCAGGAGTTGTTCCTTCTGAGGGTGCACGTGAACAATCTATTCTGTCTCTCTCTCCTGGCTCCTGGGGCTTTGCTGGTGGTCTTTGGTCTTCTGGCCTTCGCTGTGTCACCCTGACCTCTGCCTTCATCATAAGGCTTTCTCCCTGTGCGTGCACATGTGTAGCCAGAGTTCCCCTTGCTACAAAGATACTAGGTGTAGGATTAGGGACTCACCCTGCTCCAGGAGGAACTCATGTTAACTAATTACATCTACAATGACTTGTTACCAAATAAGTTCACATTGTGAAGAACTAGGAATTAGGATTTTGTTATATGAATTTTGGGAGATGCGGTATAATCCAGGACAGGTATCTATCTTTAACTCACGCCTGATCTTTTCCTCTTTTGTGTGGCTACTTCCTCCACAGATAGTTTGGGAGCCAACCATTCCTGCTGCCTCAGAAACACTGCTCAATCAGGCACCACCTCTCTTCCCAATAACTACAGATGCTCCTTCTGCATGACCCTTTCTAATCAGCATTTAAGCAAGTTGGCCTCTCTCCCATCTCAAGAAACAAAGATAACAACAAACGCTTTGCGTGGACCTCATGCCCATGCCAGCCTGGACTCTGCGCCCTGTCTGCCCTGTGGTCTACATCAGCTCTCTTCATTTGCTTATTTCCTGTTTTGCTACACTCTGGCCGCCTCCATCATTCCTTCCTCAAAGCTACTTGTATTAAGAAACAAGGGATGACTTTGTATTTGCCAGATGCACCAGCCTCTCTGGGCTCCGTCTTACCTGAATCTGCATCACAGTTGAGCACTGTTGACCTATCTTGACTTCTGGAAGTTCTTACCCATTTCAGATTACGCAGGCAGATCCACAGTCCCTTATACCATGTTGCCTCAGTGTTCTTTGGCTGCTACATCACAATCTCCTTTGCTGACTCTTCTCTGTCCGTCCCTTTAAACGTCAGCATTTCTCAGAGACCCATGCTCAGACCTCCAGACCCCCTCCTGTAGTCTCCCCTTCCCTCAAAGCTCCAATGATCATTTGTATTCTCTGATTCTCACATATATCTCAAGCTAGGATGGCCCTCCTGAACTCGAAACTACATGAATAACAACAGTGAACATCACTGGATGGCTATCCACAGATAGCTTAAACTCAATTTGTTCCAAACTGAATTTATCACAGGTCATCCACAGCCATTTCTTTCCTCTGCTGATAGCTCCATCAGAGGCACTGTTAGTTTACCCCATGTCTTGGCCAGAAGACTTGGATTTTTCATTACCTTTCCCCTTCCCATAAAGCACATACACTCACACCTATTCTTCAGGTTCTCTCTGTTATCTTTTGAAATTCTCCAATTCTACATCTGGCAGTAGCCTCTTTCAGGCTATTAGCCTCATTCTCCCACGTTACTGCTGCGGCTCACCAGCATGTCTCCATTACTCTGACTTGCCCTCCTCAGCTCCATCCTCCACACTGCAGCCAGAGTGACCTTTCTCAGTGAGGTATCCCTTCCCTGCTAAAAGAGATTGTCAGTGGTTCCCATCGGTCTACAGTAAAAATGCACGTCCTTTAGCATGGAGTCTCATAACCTATCCTGTGCTTGACTCTTTAGTGTCACAGTTCCATATCTAATGGAAAGCTCCACCCATCCTGAAGTATTTCCTCTTCCCCAGTGCGCCGTGATTTCCCTGCCCCTCCAGCCTTCATGCACACTGCTGCCACTGCAAATGTCCACTCTTTACTCTTTTCTCCCTGCACCACTAGCCCTTCAGCTGAGAAACTCACAACCCCAAAGCTGGCATCAAAATCCCTCCTAAATCCTCCTGCACCAGCAGGTTCCTGTCCTAACTTGCATCACATCACATATTATATATTCCATATGTAGTATTATCCTTTGAAGAATAGAACTTTGTAAACTAGGGGTAAAAAACAGCTTATCTTTGACCCTACAACACAGGGCCTGCCATACCATAGCTGTTTAATAAATGTCTATCAAACGAATTAGGAGAAAGAATGGACCAAGCCACCAGAGAGTGTTGAAGGAAGCCATACGTGATGCAGACAGCAAAACCAGACGAAGCACATTTTGAAACACCAACCAAATATGTTCAGACACAGGTCAGCTAAAAAAAGAATCAGAAAGGTCCCCAAATGCTTGAGTATATGAATAACTTTTAAGAACTCATTTTGTTGACAATTTTAAAATACCACCTAGGAGTTTGAAACAAATCCTCAAGGTCAGATTTGGAAGGAAATATAAACTCCTCTTCATTTGCACATTGATTTTTAAAAAATAGTCTTCCTACTGTTTCAGGTATTCAAAAGCACTGCAAAACAGAATTATTGGGATCTGTGAGTAATAAAAATAAGGCCAATGGCAGATTTATACTGCCCGGAGAAGCCCATTAAAGGCTACTTTGTCACGTTCTCCAGAGGAAGCCTCCAGACTCTCCCACAGGGTTCAGCCTAGTATAATAAAATAGTGTGAAGAATATGAATTTCTAATTCTCCTATTTGTAGTATTACAAGGTAATATTGAGCCCTAATTGAGAAAAGGAAGGAGGATTACTTAGGCTTAAACCTAATACTAGCAAGTTCTGCCAACCATCAGAATATATCTAAAATCTATTTGCATTCCTCATACCCTATCCTTTCTGATACCCCTTTGGCTCTAATCACCATCATCTCTTGCCTGGATTATTTCAATATCTGCCCTTGCCCTTTCACTTTCTCTTCTCAATTCAGTAAGCTAAGAGGATCTCGCCAAAATGGAAGTGGGAACATTTCTTGCCTCTGTATAATTCAGACTAAAAACTGCAATGCTTATGATGGGCTTTAGAACCTTAGAGGGCCCGCCTCTCAGCCCCAGATGGTCTGTCCTCATCTCCCATGGCCTCTTCTTTATTCACCCCACTATAGCCACCTTGCCTTCTTTACATCTCTTTCAACACTTCCGGCATATTCCTGCCTTGGGGTTTCTGCACTTCTTGTTCCCCCAACCTGAAGCATTTTTCTCAAACATCCCCATGCCTTGCTCATTTACCCTCTCCAGGTCTTTGCTATGATTTCTCTTTTGTGGCATCTTCCCTGATCACTTGAAATTACAGTCCCCTCTCACCAGCAGCACTCCCTCTTTACCTTCCTCAACTTAATGTGCTTCTTAGCACATGATTCCATCTGATGCCTTATTTATTTATTTATTGCTTGATTGTCCACATTGCACATACTTTGGGGTTATTTTCTGCTCTTTTTTTGCTGATGCATTCCCTGGTTTTAAAACAATAAAGTAGCGATTCAATAAATAAGGTGTTGAATGAAAAAGTAAAAGCAAATTTGAAGACTTTCATTTTGACCAGAATAAAGTAAGAAGATCAGATCAATCCTTCTAATTTAAAACAGTTAAAAGTGGACAAGATACATGAAAGAGTGTTTTTCAGACATTAGACAGAGGGCAGCACATGACAGTTGTCTCTGAGAAGGCAAGAAAGATCATTCTTCAGAGACACACTTAAAAATTACTTAGAAATAATTTCATCTTGTTTTAAGTTTGGTCAAAAATATTCAAAGGAATAAAAAATTCACCAGCAAACCATAATGTAAATTTCACAGCATCTGATATCCAATCAAAAATTAACAGGCATGTGAATAATCAGGAAATTCAACCCCTAATAAACAGGAGAAAAATCCAGAGAAAAAACACAGAAATTTTATTTTATGGTTTGAATTGTGTCCCTTTCCAACTTTGTGTCCCTTTCCAAATTTGTATATTGAGGTTCTAACCCCCATACTCAGAATGTGACCTTATTTGTATATTGAGGTTTAACCCCCATACTCAGAATGTGACCTTATAAGGTAGTTGCAAAAATAGTTAGTGAAGTTAATATGAAGTTATTATGGTGGCTTCCAAACCAGTATTACTGGTGTCCTTTAAAAAGGGATATATTTGGACAAAAAGAAAGAGATCCATAAGAGAAAATGATGTGAAGAGACATGGAAAAAATGTACCATGTACAAGCTAAGGATAAAATCTTAGACCTGATCCTTCTTCCATAGTCTTCAAAAGGAGCTCACACTGCCAACACCTTAATTCTAGACATCTGGTCTCCAAAACTGTAAAGTAATACATTTATTTTGTTTAGTCACTCATTTTGTGGCGCTTTGTTATGGCAGCCCTAGAAAACTAACACAGGCATCAATGATACAATTAGTAAAGCATAATATTATGAATATGTAGAATATGTTCCAGAAGGTAGAAGAAAACATGCACATGATAAATAGGCTCTTAGAAAATATATTTTAAAAATCCAAATTGAAGCTCTAATGATGAGAAGCTCCAACAATATCTAAGATAAAAGAAAATGTCTGGAGAGAATTAATAATACAGCAGAAAATGTTAGTGAGACAAAACAATGCAAGCAATCTGAAATCAAATCCACAGAGGAGAAAGAAAAACCCAAAAAACCCGAAAAAGAACAGTACTCATGAGTTCTGCACAGCCAAGGTCCAGAATAATTTGAGTAGCCTAACAATAAAGAAAGGGAAGGAGTTGGAGAAGAATACATATTTGAAGAAATAACGGCTCAAAATGTTCCAGGAAGTTCAGTAACTCTCAGGTGAAAGAAACATGAAGAAAATTACATTAGCAGACATCATAATCAAATTTTTTTACAACCAGTTTTAATGAGAAAAAAAAAATTAAATAGTCACAGGGGGAAAAGAAAAAAATCAAACATGATGTACACAGAAACAAAGGCCAGAGGGGGCAGTGTCAGAAATCATGCAGGCAAAAAAGCGGGAAAGCAGTATCTTGAATGTATTTCAATTTTATACCCAGCAAAAATATTTTACAAAAAACTAAGGCAAAATAATAGCAATGTGGAATGGCTCAGTTGGAAGTTGTGTGAATACAATGAATTTGTGTTACAGCTGAATAACCCCAAGATTAGGAAATCCCAACCTTTGTCTTCTTTTTATTATTTTACTGAGACAGAGTCTCACTCTGTTGCTCCTGGCTGGAGTTGCCCTGGCATCACAGCTCACAGCAACCTAAATTCCTGGGCTCAAGTCATCCTCTTGCCTCAGCCTTCTGAGGAGCCAGGATTACAGGTGCGCTCCGCCATACCTGGCTATTTTTTTTAAGTTTTAGTAGAGACCTGGGTTTGGATGTATGTGTAGTGGGGTGGGTCTTGCTCTTGCTCAGGCTGGTCTCGAACTCCTGAGCTCAAGCAATCCACCTGCCTTGGCCTTCCGGAGTACTGGGATTACAGGCATGAGCCATAGCGCCAGATGCAGAAATTCCAATCACAAAATGGCTTTGCAAGCAGTATGCCGAATTTTGCCTTGAAGGGAGATATTATCTTTATTATCTTAGGAAAAAAATTTACCCAGTCCTCTGGAGGAGAATAATAATATTCTATCTTCCAAAGATGTTTGCTTGGAAACCATGTAGGTACATAATTAAGTTTAAAAAAACAACAACCTGTTAATATTTTGACTCTGCTCAGAAAATGTACAGAAATGCAAGCAACCCATAGACAATTCTCTTCCAACAATAAACTAAAATCTTTATGTAACGAACAAAATACACAAAGCAAAAGAGAGCTGAATGGAAAAATAGACATATCTGTAATTATCCAGAAAATTTTAATAAACTTTTCCCAATAATTTGATATAAATGTAAAAGAAATTCAGTCAATTTATAAAACCTTAAGGACATAATCAACCAACTATGCCTAATTAGTATTTATAAAGAAATCTACCTAGTGCAGCAGAATAAACATTGCCAGTGCTCATGGCACATTAAGCAAGGTAGGCCATTACTAATCTATAAAGGAAGTTAAAGTAAATTTTAAAATATCCATATGATCCTAACTATACCACATGTGTTCTCTGAAACTACAATAGAATTAAAGTAAAAATCAATAGCAGAAATATATGTGGAAATTTACCAAATATTTGGCCAATAACTAATACATTTAATTTTTTTTTAAGACATAGGGTTTCATTCTGTCATCCAGGCTGGAGTGCAGAGGCTTAATCATAGCTTATTGCATCCTTAAGAAAGGGTCCAAGAGCACAAAGAGGTAATCCACAAAAGAAGAAATACGAAGTTATCATCTATGTTAAGTAGGTCCAGGTGAAGCTAGTGGGCAATTTAGAGTAAAAATGAGCTAGAGCTTTTCATATCTCAGGTTGGTGATGATTTTGAAACTAGGAGTACATGGCAAGGCAGGTATTCTTATGTCCTGTGGATGGTCTGAGATTTTAGGGAAGGAATTTGGCAATAGGGACTAAGAACCTTAAAATGTTTCATGTCCTTTGAATTAATCATTCTTCTAAGACAGGGGTCCTCAAACTTTTTAAACAGGGGGGCTAGTTCACTGTCCCTCAGACCATTGAAGGGCCGGACTATAGTTTAAAAAAAAAAAAAAAAACTATGAAGAAATTCCTATGCACTCTGCACATATCTTATTTTGAAGTAAAAAAACAAAATGGTAACAAATACAATCACACCACCTCATGTGGCCTGCATGCCGTAGTTTGAGTACCCCTGTTCTAAGATGTGATCCAAATAATCATGCATGTAGATAGGACTTCTTTACAGAAATGTTAGCAAAAATTGGAAACCACTTAAAGATCTAGTAAAAAGGCAAGAAATGTAAAAATAGGATAAATATCTATACTAACATTCCAGAGAAGAAGCCTCAGAGGTATGGGATTCTACAAAAAGATGTTAAAACACCATAACCATCAGAAAAATATGAATAAAAATAACAATGAGATACTTATTTGTAGGCATCCTAATAGTAAAAACTAGAACCTGTGATATAAATTATCTGTAAGAACGTGGGAGGTTCAAGATTGGAATGACACTGGAAGGGAATGTGGTGGTACTAAGAGAAGTTGAGTTCTCATGACACAGTAATTCCACTCGTAGATATCACAGAGACACTTACACAGGAGCCTATGGGAACATGTAAGAGACATTTGTCATATTGATAGAGTTAAGGAGAAGTTAGAATAACCTATGTGTTCAACTGGAAGAAAACATACAAAAAATGTAGTAAATGCATTCTATGTGATGACAAAAACTAAATGGTGTGTACTTTGATAAATCTGAAAAACAAAGTGTTGACTGAGAAAAGTAAAGACAGAAATAGGAAAAATTCATATTAAAGAACACGCTCACAAAGCAAAGCAACATGTTGCACTGATCAAAAATTTGTATGCAAGGCAACATATTAATATATCAAAATTGTTAGGGAAGTATTTTCATCATAGGGAAATAACAATCACAATTATTATTATTATATTTATAATTATAATTAATAGAAAAGGACCTTGCTTAGTGATGACCAGTGAGGAAATATTCTACGACTGAAAGGCATTTTTAAGGCTCTGTACCTAAGATGTTTCTAAAGATCCATATATTAAATCCATATACCAAACAGTCCCAACTTTGTAATAAATATGAAATGAAACACCAGACAGAAAGGAAAATATTAAAACGATGGAAATCTCTAAATTTGCCTTGATAACTTGTCAACCACCTTCTTTGGATTTGTAGCAAGGGGTCACAGTCCAGCCTGTCTTGTGCCCAGTACTGGGATTTGAAGGTGTCTGTGCATCACAGGGTGGTTGGGGTGTGGCATGGGGTGGTGGCTTAGTCTATTCAGGTAGCTTATAAACAGTAGACATTTATCTCTCAGTTTTAAAGTCTTGCAAGTCCAAGATCAAGGTGCTGGCAGACTGACTGTCTGGTAAAGCCTGCTTTCTGGCTCCGTGTCTTCTTGCTGTATCTTTACAGGTTAGAAAGGGCAAGGCAGCTTTCTGAGGCCTCTTTTATAAGGATGCCATCTCATTCAGGAGGGCTCTGTTCTCACGGCCTAATCACTTTCTATCTCCTATTTCATCACATTAGTGACTACATTTTAACATATGAATTTGGGGGCAACACAAATTGGGCAAGTCCAGAGTCATTTGCGTAAATGAGATCATGGGAGAAGCACAGAGCATAGGCACGGAAAGGGCAGCAAATGGGAGGGATGTAAGCCCCATCCTTTGGACATGAGTCAGGCCAGGAGCTAAGAAGCCCTTTCCTAGGGCCCTGTTGCCTCAGTAAGAAAATATGGCTTCACATTTCTGCATAAAATCTGTCAGAGCATTAGATGTGTCAAGGGCACTTTGTCCACTCGGAGTTTCCAGAGCTCCGATTTCTTAGAAAGGGAGCTCTCAGTAGTCATGTAAAGAAGAGCCCCAGCCTGTCACTCAGTTTGTAGGCAGTGAGCATAATTGAGAGTGGCCATAACTGTGCAAAGGAAATGGGCCTACTGCCACAAATTGTGAGCTAAATCCTGAGCAAGTGTCTATGACCCCGGCTCCTTGGATTCTGAGATAGCTAATTTTCTGTGTCAACTTGACTGGGTCATGGAGTGCCCACCTGAAACATTAGCTCTCCATGCACCCGTGAGGGTGTTTCTGGTGAGATAAGCATTTGAATAAGTAGACTGCCCTCCCAATATTTGTGGGTATCAGTCAACCCAGGGGCCTGAATAGAACAAAAGGGCTGAGGAAGGACAATTCACCCTTTTCCTTCCTGCTGGTCTGCCTGAACTAGCAGATGGGTCTTTTCTTGCTCTTGGACAGGGATTTTCACCATTGCCTTCTTGGTTCTCAGGTTGTTTGTGGGTCATACCACCAGCTTTCGTGGGTCACCACCTTGTGATGGCAGATTGTGGGTTATATAATTAAAGAGATAGATAGGTAGATATCTCATATCAGAGCTGTTCTCTGGAAAACCCTACTTAATACAAACTTTTAGCCCAGTTTAAAAATAAGGAAGGTAGGAGGGGATACTTACTGTTCAGGAATTTGAGAACTTAGAATCAGAAGGAAGATAAAAACCCATGAAATATGAGTTATTGTTATTAATAGGCTATCAGGATGCATGATTGGAAGAAATATGTTACGTATTTTCTCAATTTTTCAAACATTCTACATGTAAAAAAAATGTATTACTTTCCAATGAGAAAAACGTTATAATAATTTTGAAAATAAAAGTCTCAAGCATAAATGACAAATGCAGAGGCAGGTACTTCCATGGAGAGTCCTGCTAATACACCTTTCTTCTCTTTCCAGGCTTGTGTCCCCCACACAATGGCTGCTCCATCCCTGGCCTTCTGCTGGGGTCTGGGATGAGGGAGATGGTAAACACTACCCTGTTTCTAACAGCTTGTGGACTGCTCTGGAAGGGTATGTAAAAGGATTGTTTTGACATAAGGTATTTTAACCCTGCAGTTCAAGTGAAACAACTATTTCTAAGACGGAGGATGTCACATCTTGTGGAAGGCTATACTCCCACACAATGACACTTAATAATTAAAAAATTATAGGCATTTGGCTTCTGCTGTCACAGCCACTGAATACACTGAGCTTCACAGGGATGGTGTCAGGGCAAGTGAGAGTCGGAGGGGCACTGGGTGACTCAGTGCCTTGCTGAGGAAAAATACCAAACATAGGCAAAGGAGGTTCTAAGAAGCCGAGAGGGGAAATGTCATTATGTGTGTTCTTGGGGCAAACTTGTTGGGAGGAGCACAAGAAGCAGCACCCCAATGCTTCAGTTTTCTGAGAAGTGGTCTGAAGGGTTGAAGACCATGTCTGCTAAAGAGATAGGAAAATTTGAAGATACAGCAAAGATATAGCAAGGCCTGTTATGAAAGAAATGAAAACCCATATCCCTCCTGAAGAGGAAACAAGAAGCTCAAGGATCTCAATGTACCCAAGAGGCCTCCTTTGGCCTTCTTCTTGTTCTGAGTATCGCACCCCGATCAAAGGAGAACATCCCAGCTTGTCCACTGGTGATGTTGCAAAGAAACTGGGAGAGATGTGTGTTAACACTGCTGTGGATGACAAGCAGCCTGTGTAGAGAAGGCTGCCGGGCTGAAGGCAAAATATGAACAGAGGGCAGGGAAGGAGGAGGGACAGGGAAGCTCACCACGGCTAAGCCAGTAGGGAAGCTGTGAGAGAGCAGCTTCATTCGAGAAGGAGGAGGCAGTGGTAAAGCCTAATTCCACCAGAGACTGAATATAAGGGAGGTAAAGAAGTAATAAAGGACATTCTCCAACTCTGTATTCCTTAACTTGAGTCTGGATACAGAACATTAGAATGGTAGTCAGAGTGTTCTGTCACTTCCTCTGTGACAAAGTTCCTTCTAGTAATTTTCTCCATGAATCCAAAGAAGCCAAATGCAGGGAGTGCAAAAGAATCAAACTTCCTCTCAGGGCCAATGGGAAAGTTCTGACTCGAGAGAGGATTTCTTCTCATTCCTCATGGAGTTGGGTGCCTTGACCTCCTTCCCCAATATCCACAACAAGAATTCAAGAACTGCAGTGACTAAGTGCTGCCCCAGCATCTTAGGTCATGGCATGGACATCTGTCTCTCTCGCTGTCATAGTTGTAGAAGGAAGTGGCTTCAAATTAAAGACAGAATTCCAGTAGACACCTCTGTGTGGTCAAGACATCAAGAGGCTTTCTGATGCAAACCTCTCAAATATCCTGCAGAAAATAGAGTTCGTTGGACATTCCAATACCAGCTTTTCTGAAACATCATAAACCAGTAAGTCATCTTCTTTGGATTAGAATAAACTGAGTGAACCTCAGCTGAGATCTCTTAACTGGACAAGGCCTGCAGGAGATTTAAGGGATCAGTAACTCAAACTCCTATCAGTCCATATGATGACACAGCTTGACACTGTCATAGGAGCACCCGGGACCTGTCTTTTTTAATTGGCGTTAAATAACTCTTTTTTTTCCACTATTAATGGTTTTTAGTTGGTTTCCTGGCCAGGTCACCCTAATTTATCTGAGTCTGCCCCATGCAGCTTTTCAAAGAGGGTACAAAATTAAAAATTGTCAGTCCCCGTAACAGCCTGACCTTTTCAGGTGGAAGAAGTTCAGAGACTGTCCCACTGGGACTAAATAGTAATTCTTCCAGGAGCAGCTGTGGCTTCAAACAGTCAATGTAAATATTTCAACAGGCAAATAATCAGTCAGAGAGCTTGGGCCAAAAACCCACAAAAGTGGAGCAAGGCACAGGGTAGTGCAGATGGAGTAAATTTGGAAGGCAAGCTACAGAAGTGACATTTCTCATGAACAAAACTTCTTTATTCTTACAGAACAAGAAAAGAAACTTTAAGGTAAAATAATCCACATTCCAATAGATGGCTTCTTTTCAAGGAAGCTCAAAAGAACCAAGGGAAAAATACTTGAGGGCCTCCAGGCAAGTAAAGTAAGTACCATATTATTACAATGGAAATATTTGATATTTAAAATTTTTTCAGAAATGTTGTTTTTCAGTCCTCAGAAGTTACTGGGTTACTATATAGCACTAGCAGAATGAAAAATGCTTTAGTGAATGAAGGAGGAAAAATAAAGTTGTCCTAAAAGTCTCTTAGACGTCTAGTAATCAAGAGAAATGAATAAAGTGGAATTTATTGTGGCTAAAATATTCATCCTAAAAATTTTATAAACACAAAGAGGTGTGAGAATTAAGAGCATAGAAATAAACCCATGCATTTATGGCCAATGGGTATTTGGCAAGCCTGCCAAGGGCCAAGGAAATTCAACAGAGAAAGAACAGTCTCATCAATAGATGTTGCTGGAACAACTACAGGTCCACATGCAGATGATTCCTACTTTACACCACAGTAACAAATAATTAAAAATAGATAATCTTGAAAAGAAAAAGAAAACAAACAAAAAAGGGAGGCGCCTGTGGCTCAAAGGAGTAGAGTGCCCACCCCATATGCTGGAGATGGCAGGTTCAAACACAGCCCAGGCCAAAAACTCCAAAAAAAAAAAAAATAATAATAATAAAATAAAATAATAATAATAATAAGAAGAAGAAGAAGAAGAATCTAAAAGTAGAGCTAACATCATAAAACTCTCAGAAGAAAATGCAGGAGTAAGTCATCCTGACTTTAGATTTGCAATAGCTTTTCAGATATAACACCAAAGGCATAAGAAACTAAAGAAAAAATTTAGATAAGTTGGACTTTGTCTAAATTAAAAACTTGCATATTGAAGAACATTGAGGAAAGAGACAACTTACACAATGGGAAAGTTATTTGCAAATCATGTATTTGCAAAGGGTCTAGCACAGCAACTTTCTTTTTTATTTTTATTACTATTAAATCATAGCTGTGTACATTAATGCGATCATGGGGCACCATACACTGGTTTTATAAACAGTTTGACACATTTTCATCACACTGGTTAACATAGCCTTCTTAGCATTTTCTTAGTTATTGTATTAAGACAATTATATTCTACATTTACTAGCACAGTGACTTTCAACTGGTGTGCTGAGATCGTAGTTGTGCCATGAAAACTTTGAAAAATCATTAATTATCTTTGAAAGAAGTCCAAAGCACAGTAAGTCTGTATATGCATGTATGTATGTATGTGTATATATATATATATATATATATATATATATATACACACACACACATATAGTTTTTTTTTTTTTTTTTTTTTTTAAACTCTTTTTTGATCAACATAATTTAAATGTGCCATGGAAGGAATTCCTTCCTTTAAGGAAGTTTAAATATAGGTTCAAGTGTGCTATGAGATAAAAAAGGTTGAAAAACAATTGTCTAGAACATAAAATGATATGAAAATAACTCTTACATTTTACCACCCCAAAATCAACAAGCCAATTAAAAAATGGGCAAAGGACTTGAATTAGACATTTCTCTAAAAGAAGACACTCAAATGGTCAAAAGGCCCATGAAAAGATAGTGGGTATCAGTTGTCATTAGAGAAATGCAAATCAAAACCACTTTGCATCCATTAGGATAGTTATAATGAAAAAAAGCAGAAAATAGTTAAGTGTGGGAGATGGTGCAGGGACATTGGGATCCTTGTGTGTTGCTAATGGGGACATAAAATGGTAAACCTGCTGAGGAAAACAGTGCAGTGGCTCCTCAAAATGTCAAACACAGAATCACACATGGCCAGGCCACAAACAGGTGCTCAAACAAATCCATGGACATGCATGTTTCTGGCTGCATTATTCACAATAGCCAAAAGCTGGGAACAACCCAAATGCTCATCCATGGGGGAATAAACAAGTTGTTTCAGCTGTAGAAGGAAGGACGCATTGACACCTTACACAGCTACACCGAGGATAAACCTGCAAACAGGATGCACAGGTCTTACATGGGGTGATTCCCTTTATGTAAAGTATTCAGAAGAAACAAATCCACAGAGACAGAAAATAGTTAGTTGCCTGGGACGTGGGGGAGGGAAGATTGAGAAGCACCTGCCTCATGGGTACTCAGTTTCTTTTTGAGTGATAGAAACATTTTTGGACTTAGATGGAGGTGATGGTTGCACCACCTGGTACTAACTGTACTAAATGCCACCAAATTGTTTCCTTTGACATCGTTCATTTTGTTCTATGTAAATTTCACCTAGAAAACAATTTTTTAAAAGGAGTACAAATTTGGGTATGGTACTAAATTTGGGTATGGTACTAAAAGGAGTACAAATTTGGGTATGGTACTAAATTTGGGTATGGTACTAAATTCTAAGTAGAATAAATTGCTCTTCTGGGAAGGATGTAAGCCTATAATATTAAAGACAAAAACAAAGAATATATTTCAGCTTTTGAGGCCTTTTCCTCCACATTCCATAGAGATCAGAGGTGGGACAGATGTCTCTTTCTCCCACATACTTACTTGCTCTACCCACCCTATATCCTCAGAACAGCCCCAGGCTACCATCCTGCCCTCTCGATTTCACCCCCCTAGAAAAATCTCATTTATCCTACATGACTTTGACTTGGAACTGTGCAAATGGCAACCGTTTGCCGAATAAAGCAGTAAATACTATGCATATTCCTGTGACAGTAAGATGCTTCTTCAGGTGAATTAATCAGACTCATTATTCAAGACTCGGCTCAACTATTACCCTCTCTGGAAAGCCTTCCCAGTGCCCCGGAGCAGAATTCCCCAGGAATCTTTTAGCTCAGAATGTTAATGCTATTTATTATTCTCACTTATTCTCATTTCTCTATGCCACTTGCCAAACCTCAGCACCTAGTCCTGTGCCTGGTATGTATAATCAGAAGCACCAATGCAATGTACTTAGAAAGAAATATCTTTGCCAAATAATGTCATGCCTCTACTCAACAAAAGTGTCCTTGTTCCTTAGCAATATATCTGTTGGGATGTGAGTTGGTGTGAGTGTGAGTGTGTGTGAGTGGTGTGAATGTGAGGTGACCAGAATATATTTGTTTGCAGAAGGCACTGCATGAACATTGGCTAAATCGACTCACCAGATGACCACCTGTCAGTGCCTGTGGGTATATCCATCCTGCTACCACAGAATCTCCTCCCTTTAAAGAATAAATTTAACACTTAGAAACCAATTAATTTAAGCAAATTCTATCTTCAAGATAAGCTGGGAGCTGCTTTATCTGAGGCCGGCTCCCTGAGATGGAGGTTGGGAGGAGCTGGTAAAATGTGCTCCACAAATAGTCACTGGATGCTGGGGAGCTGAGATGACAAGGTTGCAAAGTGAGCAGACAAGGGACGCCACCTGCTACTCTGTACCCGGTCATGATTCTGCCCCCGTGGAGAGGCCAATGAGGGGCTTAGAAGCCATAAGCTGCCCCTGTGGGGAACAGGCATAAGAAACAAAGGGAGTGGAGGCAAAGCAAGAAAGGAAATATAATCAGTAAAACAAACTTTTATTCTCTCTAAATCGAAAGTCAACCCAATTACTTCAATGTCCTCATAAAACTCTGAAAAATGTCTGATTGTTCTGAAAAGTGAACTAAGAACCATGTGTGGAGGCCATGTTGCTGGTGGCCACAGGAGAATCAGAGGATACAGAAGCCCAGGGAGACCCAGGCTGAGGTAGGGAGCACAGCAGTCATTGTGTTCATCCAGCCCTGGTGCTGCAGAGCTCACCAAAGGACAGTAAATCGCAATTGGCGATGTGAGATATTCCCATGTCTCCTAACACTGCCGCTGCCACCGCCCATAGCACACTTTGGTTCTTAGAATTTCCAAAGACCATGTAATTAATCCCTTCTAAGAACCCTCTAGGGCAGAGCCATTTTATGTGTGTGTTTTGCTAATGGGTTCTGCAGTTGCATTCAACAATTACTTGTATTAGGCCTCACCTGCCCTGACCACTGAAAATCATTTCCTTATGTGGCTTCTCTTATCTCATCTAGTTGACTGTTCTTCAGAAAGTCACTATGGAAAAAAACTTAATAAAATTTATGATGTATTAAATGTTAAAAGATAAAGAAAGAAGAAGCTGGAGTCATTTGGATGGGGGATTATTAGGCAGACTGAGTGGCTAATAAGTAAGGGCATTGTCAGTACACAATGTTTGAATAACAGTAAAATCAACATAAGGCCAGTCACTTTATTATCATCATATAGTTGTAATTGTAAATTATGACAGTATTAAAATACCCTTCTCTCCCAGGGAAGACCATCACTTCCTCCTACCGTCACTCCCATTGGTAAACCACTGGCTTGAGTATAGGCCCACATGTGGCATGATCCTAACTAAATTGCTCATTGTGAAACACACACACACACACACACATTATTATTTTTTGAGACCGAGTCGCTCTTTGTTGCCTTTGGTAGAGTGCCTTGTCATCATAGCTCAGAGCAACTTCAAACTCTTGGGCTCAAGCGATTCTCTTGCCTCAGCCTCCCAAGTAGCTGGGACTACAGGTGCCCGCCACAATGCCTGGCTATTTTTAGAGATGAGGTCTCACTCTGGCTCAGGCTGGTCTCAAACTGGTGAGCTCAAGCGATCCATTAGCCTCAGCCTCCCAGAGTCCTGGGTTTAGAAGCGTGAGCCATCACACCTGGCCCACTGTGATATAGTTTTGAATGTAGAAACATACATTATTAAGGTCAAAGGGAATTTAGATACCATTTAACAACATCTCTTTCATCTTTCCTTCATTCTTCTTTTAGTGAAACAAAATCTGAGTCACCTCTGCTGGAGATTCCATTAACTCAGTGGTTCTCAACCTGTAGGTGGTGACCCACAGGAACTGTATTAAAGGGTTGTGGCATTAGGAAGGTTGAGAACCACTGCTTCAACAAGACATACCCCTACCTGGAGAAATTTGTTTCCAGTAAGAGTGGTTAATGACTTTCTCAAGGTTATATAAATGAAGGAAGGCTGAGTCAGAACAGAAGCCATAATATCCTCAAATGACCTTCCTTCCCTGAGGGGTTTAGGGAAGCTAGAGCCCTCCAACTACAGAAATAACAGGTCCTGAAAACAGCTTCAAAGCTACAAAAACAAAAGCCAAAGAAACACCCACCTAGAATCTTTTATGGAAATTTTTCAAATGTCAGGAAGGCTATGTTAACCAGTGTGATGAAAATATGTCAGATGGTCTATAAAACCAGTGTATGGTGCCCCATGATTGCATTAATGTACACAGCTATGATTTAATAATAAATAAATTTTTTAAAAAAGAAAATTTTCTCTGGGTTTTGCTTATTCCTCCTCCCACTATGTACATGTATATTTCCTGGAACTTTGTAATGGCTTCTGCCATCCTCCAGAGGTTGGTTTAGACATTTCTTTCCAGGAGCACAATTGCATTTTGCATGCTTTAGAGTTAATACCAACAATTGCCTCCCCAGTTGAGCTGAGGCAACTCCCTCAAGACCACCTCACATAACTTTTAATTAAATCAAACTCATTCAGTCATGACTTATGCTTTGTGCTTCTATTTTCTACATCTAAAGTTCTATTTATAAACTATTTAGTCATATGGGCCACTGGATCTGAAACCTAATTAGAGCTGTGTGATATGATTTGGGTGCCCTAAATATTTGCATTGCTCTCTCACGAGGAGGGCTAATTGCTTGAGAAGGACCGACTACACTTTCTTCACCAGGTTTGCCTAGTGATTCCATCTCATGAGGTCTTTCCTCCAAATGCCCCAAGCCACATGCTTCTCCTTGGCCATTTCATTTGGTGTAATGGTTGAGGAACGGGTTGCAATTGAGACCGGTTATCCCTGGCTGCCACACACAAGCCAGTGGCCATCCTGCAGCTCCCAAGTCTTCTGGTGCCATCAGTATTTAAAGCTTTCGGCTCATTTCTCCTCCCATTTTGAATGGAAGCCAGGATTTAAATAAAAGAAAGAAAGGATGAGAAACAGAAATCAAGTAGAAATGCAACCACTAGAATCAAGGGCAAGCAAAATTGATTTTAAAGCACTGGCTTCAAGCCACAGAAACAAGGAAAGTTGAAATGGAAACTGTGCTTAAAGCTCTTGGTAGAATCACAGCAACTGCTCACAACATGGGATATGATGGAAAATGGACCTAAATGTTCCACTTTCAGCATGCCCTGTGCACTGGAGCCTGAGATAGCGACACAGTCTTTAAAATTAAAGGAAAATTGCTCTCAGAGTAGTTCTTGTCTGCCTGAAATGTAAGCAGAGGTACTAAAATCAGGGAACAATGAGAGACTGGTGGGGAAAAAAACACCCTTAATCTGGCAGCTACACATTTTTTTCTTATTTGATTTTTATGAAGTCATAGAATTCACACTGTATAAATAAGCTGCCCAAATTTAGCATTGTAACCCCACTTATATAATGGGCGGCAAACAATGTAAGATTTATTGAGAGGAGACATTGCCTGGTGGTGAGGAAAACTAGTCTCACCTGTTGGCTTTGCCACTCACTAGTTGTGTGACCCTGAACTCATCATTTGACCTCCATGAGTCTCTGTTTCTTAATTTGTAACATGGACATCACAATAAAAGTATATAAGTCATGGCATGTAACATGAGTTACATATGTGAAATGTGTGGGGCCATATTTGTGTATAATAAGTTCTCTATAAAGTGTTTGCTATTTTCATTACTCAATATTAATAATATTTTTAGCTTCTCTTCCTGGTTATCTTTTTATCTTCTCTCAAAAACCATTCGCATAAAATATTCATGGGGGAAAATGACTTTCAATTCATAGTAATATTATATGCAGAAATTAATTTCATATATACTATAGGTATAAATACTAAACTATACACAATAAATCTTCCAGTGGAAAATGAAAAAATGTATCTTTAGGACAGTGGTAAGGCAAAACAACATTTAAGTAGGACATAAAAAGTGTTAATCATAAAAATAGAACACTGAAAACTTGAGCTACTATACTTTAAAGATCAGGATTTATGTTGTTGATCAAGACAGAGAGATGAAATTCCAAGGTACAGAGTGAGAAAAGACAGTGGTAATACTATGAAGGATTACTACTATCCAGAATCTAAAAAGAACTCCTACAACTCAGCAAGAAAATGCCAGACGGAGGAAGAAGAGAGAAGAAAGGAGGGAGGGTGATTGGCCAGTTATCACCTAATGTGCAATGTGAGGGTGTACAGCATGCCCTCTAGGTCAGGGGCTCAACTACAACTTGAACTGTACCCGAGACCTGAAAACGGTGCAACTTAATCATTTGTATATTCGTATTAATTTGAAATAAAAAAATTGGAAAATAGATTTGAAGGGGCACCTCGCAAAAGATAGTATCCAAATGTCCAATGTAAAAATTCTCTGTGGTCACCAGAGAAATTTATATGTTCAGCTGAATGTGTGGTTCCTCTGGGCATCCTCTACCCAAGCAGATTGCAAAAAAAAGAAAAAAGAAAAGAAAAAAATCCAAAAAATAAAAAGATGCAAAACATCTAGTGTTGGTGAGCAAATGGAGCTCTGATGTATAACTGGAGGGAGTGTAAAAGAGAACAGCCATTCTGGAAACCTGTTTGCCAATATCTGACATAGGACCTGTACTCACCCTATGACATAGCAATTTCACTTCTAGATTTTTATTCAAGAAATGTATGCCCCAACTGCATTTGTGAGAATATTCATATCAATGTTATATTATGAATAGCCCCAAACTGAAAATAATTCAAATTCCAATAGTAGAGCAAATGGATAAATTATGATATAGTTGTACAATACGCAACAAAAATGAACTATTATGCACAATATAGAGAAATGTCAAAAAAAAAAAAAAAAAAAGATTGAATGACATAAGCCAGACACCTTAAAAAAAAAAAAGTGCTTATTGTAAGGCTGAATTTGTGTAAAGTTACAAAGAGTAATTGCCTGTGGTGCAAGTAAGAATGGTGGTTCTCTGTGGGGAAAGGGGTTTGTCACTAGTGCTGATGGGGTGCAAAGGAGGTTTTATGGGAGCATAGCAATGCTTTACTTACTGATATAGAAGGTGATGGCAATGAAATAGTCTTTTGAAAATTCATTGAGCTGTGTAATTAATGATTTGTTTACTTCTGTATAAACATGTTACACTTCACTAATGATATTTAATATTAAGGCTATAGAAGTTAAGGGATAAATGTGCTAAATAATCAATTTCTCAAGTGTTAGACTTGATATGTGTGAATGAGGGTATGTTCATACACACACTCTTTCACCACTACCACCCCCCCACCCCCGGGACACACTCACACACACAAGGGGCTAGAAGGTAAGTTCTATGAAGACAGGGCCTTTTGAGTTTGATTTGCTACACCTATCTCTGGCCATATCAATAGTGTCTGATATGTGGTAGGCACTCAATAAATATATGTCGAATGCATGAATGAATAAATACCTTGCATTTGATAAATTAAAAGAAAGTTAATTTAATATCGTATTTGTGGACCAGGAAAATGGAATGGGTTGCTTCCCAGGAGATATAAATATTATGATTGATCTACTTTTATGTTTCCTCCAGCCAGTTTTTCTCCAGCAGGGTTGGTAATTGGAGAGAGTGATATATGAGTAACAATCAACAGTGGGAACCAGTGTGCAAGGCCATGAAACGTAAAGGAAATTAATTTCTGAGCCCACCAAGATATCTCAGTATCTACACGTACCAGAACACATGTACTCCAGGAAAGACAATTCTAAGGCAATTTCTTTGGTAAAAAGAAATCTATTTTCCCATGGGAACTCTCAAAAGAAGTTGAATGGGAGTTTTCAGAGAAGTCTCACGATAAATGACAATATTAAAAAATAATAAAAAATCTCTGTGAGGAAAGGCAAAAACTGGTGTCAGTTTCATGCCATACAGTACTGCATATTAGAGGCCTTGAACAACTAGAGTAAGCTCTCTGGCCATCGGCATTCCCACCTCATGTATGATCTATTTAAATAAGTTTCCCAACTTTAGCATTTCCTATTTGCAGACATGAAACAAATCTCTGTGAAATAATTGGTTTCCTACCTTCTCCTTAGGCTTAGATATTTTCTGTATATGATGAATGTGGGGCCTATGATGCCCTGTCTCCGGCCCGACCCAGGGCCTCATTGGCGCTGGGACGCTAAGCCTCCGGCCCAGGCCCACTCAACTGTCCGGCTGCGGGCCACTGCGCCAGCTTACTTGGGGTGGGTCTCCTTCAGGTCTCAGGTGCTGAAGCACCTTAGAAGTCACAATCTGTAGTTGTAGGAGTGAGCATCTCAGCAGCAATCTCTCAGCAGCAGTCTTAGTAGGGGCCCATCAGCTGTACTCTGAGCAAGAAGCAGAGCCAAAGCAGGAGCCGGCTAACTGCTCCTTCAGCTATTTGTAGAAGTGAACCCACGGCTGCCTACGCCACAGGTGTGGAGCCTGCTGACCCATGATGGACATTCCTTCCTGCTCTCGTGCATCTCACTTAACAAGACTCAATGATGTTCAATCCCTTCCCCAATCTCTTACTGCCAAGGTACTTCTCACAGGTGCCTCTTATAGATGAATCCAAGATGTATGACATTAAACTCTAGCTTGAAAATTCTTAAATTTGAAATCTAAGGCTGTGTGAGACAAATTTCTAATTTGGTAAATTCAAAATTGGGTAAATGAACCTTGATGTTTCTAAAAGACGAATGTGTATGATATGCAAACATCACAGATTCCACAGTGATTTAGCAGGGTAGCCAGGGGAACCACACCTTCAGATGCCAGCATCTCAGGAGAGTAGGTAAGTCTCACCAGAGACTGAATCCATGCTCTGCTACTCTGCTTCGAAGGTGATGGTGAGCCTCAATTCCTCATTTGTAAAACAAAGATGCAAACGCCTAGCTTGGCAGATATAATGAGCTGTATGCTCAGTAAATGGTATTACCATCATCATCCTCACCATGCCCCCATTTATATCCAAACACCCAGAAAATAGCTAAATACCATGACCCCAAGAAACCAGTAGTTTTTGCTGGTCATTGCATGGATGTTATAGAATTTGAATTTAGTCTGGCTTTGACTGAGGTATCTTGGCCACCTGACCTGTTGTCTTAATCCACTGGGTAATCAGTTATCTTAGATCCTATTTCTGGCTATCACTGAACAGCAACTCATCACCAAGTTTCATACTTCTTTCTGCAAAATGGAGCTGAACATCTCCAGCCACTCACACCAGCAATTATTTTGGTCCTCAACTTATGGTGGTTCTATTTAACAGTTTTCTTTTTTACTTCATTGTGGTATGAAACAGTTGCAATTTTGACACAGTACTTTGAATTTTACTCTTTTCTCAAGATAGTTATATGTGGTATGTGAGATAGTCAACATTTTATTATGAAAAACGGTTTGTGTTATATGGTTTTACCCAACTATAGGCGAATGTAGGTGTTCTGTGCACATTTCAGGTAGGCCAGGCTGAGCTATGATGTTCAGCAGGTTAGATGCACAGTTGGCTCTTGAACAATGTGCCAGTTAGGGTTGTCATCCCCCAACTTAGTCAAAAATTCATGTACATAACGTTTGACTCCCCCCAAACCTAATTATTAATAGCCTACGGTTGACATTACCAATAACATAAATGGTCAATTGATACCCATTTTTATATGATAGGTAATTTTTATATGATTTTTATATGATACGCTGTTAGAAAAAAGAAAAGATAGTGTTAATAAAACATAAAGAAGAGAAAATACATTTACTATTCATTAAATGGGAGTAGATGATATAGGTCTTCATCCTT
Source organism: Loris lydekkerianus (assembly GCA_963574355.1). Lineage (NCBI taxonomy): Eukaryota > Metazoa > Chordata > Mammalia > Primates > Lorisidae > Loris > Loris lydekkerianus. Next base: position 43,522 of record CAUYPK010078633.1, on the reverse strand, counting down.
ATCATCGTCAACATTGAGTCATCTGAGGAGGAGGAGGAAGAGGAGTTGCTCTTGCTGTTTCAAAGGTGACAGAGGCAGAAGCAGCAGAAAAGCTTGAAGGGGAGACAAGAGAGCTGGGCTCATTCTGTAATTTATTGGGAGAAAAAGTCATGCATCCATGGACTTGAGCAATTCAAATTCGTGTTGATCAAGGATCAACTAATATTAAATGCATTTTTGACTTTTGATATTTTCAACTTATGTTGGGTTTATCAAGATGTAACCCTGTCATAAGTTGAACAGCAGTTGTATAGCCGATCTTGGAAACTGGCTGTGAAACATTCTCAGGATTAGCAAGGCATCAGGGAGGTAGGGAGGCTGCTGAGTTGCTGGTTGGAAAGTGGGAGCTGGAAACAATTCTCTCTGATCTATTGCCTGGAGAACACCAGGAGCCAGCTGGCCAGAGAAGATAAGAGAACTGTTCTTCTCCAGGCTGGGTGGTGCCATACCTAATAAGGAGATGGGTGAGATGCTTAGCGAGAGGTACTTTCACTGTGTGCCAACATCTGTGCACATTTCATCTGGGTTTCCATTTTTATCCTTCACCACACTTTAAAAATCATTTTCTCTCTTCCCTGGAGGAAGTAACCACAACTTTTCCAGTTCTTCTTAGACAATTTGTTCCAAGAGTAAAAATTAAAGATGGGGGTGGGTATAGGCATTGAATTAACCAAATCTAAGAGTTTTAACTTGAAACACCTGTAGAAATAACAGTACCTTTGTGTAAATGCTGTATTGCCACTACTCCTCATCTTCTGTTGGTCTATATGATGACCCTTTCCCTCTCACTCTACCTTGATGGAAGAGACCGAGCAAGGAAAACTGAGGAGGAGAAGCTAGGCGGTTTCCCCCCAGAGGATTACAGCAGCATAGGAATGCAATTGAACACCGTGATGGGTAACTTCATGTGTCAGCCTGTCTAGGCTATGGTGCATGGTTGTCTGATCAAACACCAATCTAGAGATTGCAACTTTTTACATGTGATAAACATTCACATCAGTGGACTTTGAGTAAAGCAGATTCTTCTCCATATTTGGGGTAGATCTCATCCAATCAGTTGGAAGCCGTAAGAGGAGATTCATTCCCTCCAAGATTGTAACCTGGAAACCCTGCCTGCGTTTCTAGCTTGCTGCCCTTAACAGCTCTTACCCAAGTTCATAGCCTGCCATGAACTAATTTCTCAATTCTGTAAAAATCCCTCTCTCTCTCTCTCTCACCTTGACTCATACAAACATCACACTTAGGCACAGGGCAAATGTGCTCTTTCCCAGGAAGAGTGGTTAGAGGACCACACCAAGATTTCCCACCTTCAAACATTCCTCCTCCCCTGTTTACCCTGCAGTCTAGTGGTGCACCCTGCAGTGCGCATTTGTTTTAGAAAAATCACTGAGAGGGACATTACCTGCAGAAGTCCATACAAGTGTCCTGACTTATTAGGCCAGTAGCTGGACAAATTTCTCTGACCAGGTAGCTGACCTTGGATCTTGAAAAGATAGATATAAGTAATATAGACTCCCTGAAAATAATGTTTATTCAGATACTTATAAGATCTGAAGTATAGGCAGATCAAGGTGTCTAAAAGGTCATAGATAAGAGCTGGGAAGGATGCCTAGAAACAAGGTGAAAAGATATAAGGAGAACTTTATGTTATTGATAACCCCCCAACCTAGACATCTAGTCATTGGGAGACAGATCCCAACTTCCTTACGCACATCACACACACAGCAGAGGGAAGCTGATGCCAAAATGTAATGCCAAGCTGGGAGCCCCCATTCCTGATCATTTCCGGCTGCCCACTGCTTATGGAAACATCTAGCCCACATAACCCCACCTACGAGCTTTGCTTTCCTGAAACAGGAAAAGATACTTCAGAATCTCTTGGCTATAAAAGACCTACTCCATCTCTCCTCCTCCCAATCTCATATCCCTGGGAATTTGGACTCTGCATTACCTTAGATTCTCTGGTCTCTTAACAGTCTTTTTCTCTTTAACAATAATTCCCATTTGTTTAGTTTCTATTCTCTTATTCTCACTAGAGCCCTTTGGAGTAAATATTACTCCTTTTGCAAATGAGGTATCTGAGGTTGGGGTTGCTTAAGTGTCAGGGCAGACTGCATAAGGGCTGGCATGGCACCAACTTACAAGAGATTCCAGAAAAGACAGATTAAGAAATGCCACCTTGGCCTAAGAGGGACTCACTGGCAGGGCTCCAGTGAACAAGGGGATGTGGAAGCGATTTAAAATGAAAACCCAGGGGCTCTTTAATGTATGAATTTAAATGCAGACATGACATTAACAGTATGATAACCCTGGAATACTAACTCATTGCTCTTAATTAGACCTTGCAAGTCTTTACTCTTTGACAGATGCAACGAATTTCGAAATATAATTAAACTTTCCAATACCCTTGTGAGGAGGTGGCATCATATTCATTTTTCAGATGGGTGAACTGAGGCCAACAGAAGACACATCTCTAAAAGTGAACTCATGAATCTGTGAGAGAATATTATGGAAACCCTGGGGTTCTTCACTCTGTGCCAACCAGCTCAGAGAAGCGCACGAGAATTTTTAAGGAAGCAGACAAGACAGAAAACTTTCACCCGTATTAGCCACCAAAATATCTAAAGAAAATACGTGAGATAACAGTTACTATATGCACCAAGCTCCTGCATTAGTTGCAGTGAGTTTGTCCAGGGTTTCCCCAAACTCACTTGGTTATAAGATTCCTCTGTGGAATTTGTTAATGACAGAGCTTTTCTGGGTTCTCCCTGGGAAATTCTGATTCAGTATGTCTAGAGCTGATCCTAGGAATCTGTATTTTTTTTTAATGAGTTTCTGGATAACATTTAATGACCAGGCAAGTTTGGGAAACACTGAATGAATCATCCTTCTGGGTACTTATTTGTTTCCCTAGCACTGTGTTTGGTTCCATCAGATATCTTTACAGTGTAAGAGATGACTTCAAAAATTATTTTCCTTTCTTTACTCAGTGTAATGGAGAATGCAACAAAAGTACATTGCATTCTATACTGTGAGGTATCTACTATACTGATAGCCTTTAGCTGTACGGCTGGGTATTACAGCAGCCACAATGATGAAGAACATAGGAGAGAGAGACATCTAAACATTAACTGGGATACAATTAGATTATATTGTAATAGAGGCTTGTGCGAAGTGTTCTGATGAGGGAGATAAGGGAACTTTCATTGTTGTGGCTGAAGGAAAGAGGTGGTGGGGGGTGGAGTTTGTGTCTAGTAGATGACTGATCAGCTGGGTTTTGGAGGATGCAGAGGACTTTCTCCACTGGAGCACATTACAGGGAAAACAGAATCACCTGGACAAAGACAGGTATTGAGTACCTGTTGGGCAACAGGCAGCATTTTAGATTCTAGAGGGTTATTAGTTACAAACTCATTTTTAAAAATGCCTTTCCTTATGAGTTTGTACTATATAGAATGAGAAAGTCAATAAGATACATAAATTATACAGGATGTCTGATGATTATAAATGCCAAGGACAAACATAACACGGAGGAGAGGAGCAGAGAATGCCTATGGCAGTGGGTGCCAACACAGGATATGAAATTTGATCTTTGTCCTGAAGGAGGTAGGAGAGGGGGCCCCTAGGGTGAAGAATATTTCAGATGTAGACAAAAGCAAGTGTAAAGCCCTTGAGATTGACATGTACCTGGCATGTGTGAGGAAAAGAGAGGAGACCAGTATGGCTGTTGGGTAGTGGGATTAGTGGGGGGAGAGTGGCAGGAGATGAGCTTACCAAGGGAACCTTGGGCAGAGAGGAGGAGGCAGTAACTGTGATGAGCCTCCTGGCCCATTTTATGAATTTTGGGCTTTTATTCTAAGTGAGAAAGGAAATTACTAGAGAATTTTAAGCAGAGGATTGACCTGACCTTTGTTTTAAAATGTATCACTCTGTCTGCTAGGATGAGGACATCCTACAAGGGCCAAGAACGAATAACATGGAAACAGAGAGGAGACTATTGCTGTGATCCGAGCAGGAGGTGATGCCACCTTGAGCCACAGTGGGGGCAGTGTTGGTGGTAAAAAGTGGTCAAATCCTTGATATATTTTAGGATTTTAAAAATGATTGCATGAGAAAAAGACAGACATTCAGAACCTCGGTCCTCATTCTGAAAACCATTGCGATGGCATTACCATATCCATGGTTTTGGGAAATCCCTCTGGGTTCAGAGCAGAGAATGGAGAGCAGGGAGCAAGCTGTTACCACAAGTCAGGAAAGAAGTAGATTTGTGGGTTCCAGAGAAAGAATTATGACAAAAGAAGATTCAGAAGAACAAGATGCAGAATTTGGTAACTAATTACACGTGTTTGAGGCCACCATTACATGACAGAAGGAGAGAAGATGGCAGATTCATGGTAGATAAGCGTAGGAGTATAGCTTTGGTTTGTTGAGCTTGAGATGTCCGTGCTTTGGACCATGAATCATTTAAAAAATAAGCAATGTAACTCTGCTGCCAGGGATATCTGGGGTGTCTGGGAAGTCACAGTGATAGGTAGTGATCTTGGATACTGTAGTTAAGTTCAAAATGAAGTTTCTAGATATAGCCAAAGATAATGATTTCTGCAATGTTATAGTCCTCATATCGCCAAATTTGAGCACTAGGAGAATTTAGCAAATGCTTGAACATAAAAGAGCCCAGCAGCAATGTCCATGAATGTTGAGGCTGGGTGGAGGGAAAGAGTGTAGAATGGGAGAGATTGCCTGGCCTCTTTGAAATAACCATATGATACAGGTAGTTATCTGTGAGTTTTGTCTTTGTCTTGATGAATGTCTTTGTGATAAACACATTCATAAACTGTCTTTGCATTTTTTAAATGTGCTATGGTGATCCTCAAGAAAATCCCCAAATTGACCTCAATCTTCTTAGCAGAGCCATATGGCAATTTTTCTCCATTATGTTTGTAGGATCAGTGATTATTAATATTATAAATGTCTTTTTTTTTTTTTTAAATTGAAGTGTCTAAAGTCAGTCCTCCTTTTTCCTATAAGATGCTTATGGATTTGCACTGGAGACAAATGAATAATACATACACATTCTTTCTTTGAAGTTCCTTTGTTTAGGAAGTTTGCCTCCTTGATTTGCATACAGAGATTTGTCCCTTGTTTCCCAAATGAATTAGAAGAAAAACATCTAATGGAAATTTGCCATGAGCCTTATAGGATTAAAGCATGGTGAAGTTATTAATAGATTTCACTGTGGGCAGCAATCTTTGCCCCGGGGAAGGTTATTTAAAAAGATCAGGACATCCCCTCATCTTGTGGGAGAAATTTCCCATTGTCACTCACAGTGACAATGATCCCATAGATATTGTACAATAATATTATAATGGATGTCCCATTGTCACTCACAGTGGTTGTTGGCTGGAGGCAAAATCCTTTTGTGTCCTTCCTGTCACTTAGCTATACCAGCTAGGGAGTCCAGATGAGTGTGGAATATCCAAGAATGTTATCCATGTTAGAGAGCTGAAAAGTGCACGTCATATTTAAATATTGAGATTTCCCTCTTAGTGCAAGCAAAAGCATCTTAGTGCATTTTAAATTAACATGCAATAACTTCTCTAGCCCAGAAAAGGGAGGCATCCTTGAATTTGACAAACTGAAAACGATCATCATCAGCTTTGGGGGGAGCTTTCTCATCCACTGACACACATGATCCTTCCAGTGACATAATAGTGGATTTCAGGCAGAACTGCAGTGCATGTGGTGGTCTGAGTTCACTGAAGAAAGAATCAGAACCCACTGAGCTCCTCTCACCCTGGCTCTGTGCCCAATGGCCCCAAGCAAAATAACCCACCTGGAGCCTAGAAACAAAATAAGTATTCTTTCTCACTCACAGGGTAATGGTAAAGAGAAAGCCAGAGTAGAGCCCTTCAGTGTTTGTTTTGTCAAAGGAAAGAGAAAACAGGTTTTGTTGATCATTTTGGGGAGGTGAGAGAGGCAGGGACCAATTCAAGAACAAGGGGGAGTTTTGTGCACAGAGAGAAATGCAGCCTTGAAGAGCGAGCCGGCCAGATACTCCCCAGCTAACTGTGCTATGGTGAGCATGAAAATGGCTCCCAGTGATTCAGCCTCCAGGAATTCAGCTCCTATACAATAACTCTTCTCTCAATTGTTGGCTGAATTTGATGACCTGCTTCTAATGAAGAGAATAGGGCCAAAAGTAATAAGATGTCACTACTGAGATTAGATCATAAAAGACTGTGACTTCTGTCTCGCTGACACTTTCTCATTCTAATGCCCACCTTGGTGAAGTCAGCTACCATGTTGCAAGCTGCCCTATAGCTCATGTAGCGAGAAACAGTCCAGGGGAAACTGAGTCCCTGAGTCCAAAAACTTCTGAGGAAAAGAAGCCCATCAACAAAACTACTGAATGAGCATGGAAACAGATTCTGCCCCAAATGAACCTTGAAATAAATGTAGGCCATGGAAAGACGTTGATTGAAGCCTTGATTGGGGACAGAGGCACCTAGCTCAGCTGTGCCCAGACTCCTAACCCACAGATATTGTACAATAATATTATAACGGATGTTGTGGTAAGCTTCCAAGATTTGGGGTAATTGTTTCACAATAGATAACTAATGTACCAATTAACCTAGGATAACCTAGGATGGTTTTGGAGGAAAAGAAATGAAGGGTCTTACCTAATCAACCTAGGAAGTTATTAAAGATGTGATCCCAGCATGGAAGAAATGAAACATCAACAACAAAATAAGAAACATGGGAGAGAGGGCAGAGAGAGAAGTATAGAAATAATGAAGTATCAAAAAATAAGAAAGTAAAGGCCATTCACCCAAAAGAATGCTATAGCAAGGGGGTCAGGCACCATCAGTTGTGTTTGGCAGAGACTCACCTGCAGGCAGGGGAGTGGGAGAGCTTCTCTTAGTGGTCAAAAGGGATGGTTTCAGATACGTTCTGGTTGGCGGTTGTTTCCCTGGGGATGTCAGGGGCTGCTCCCTAGGACAGGGCAGCCCACGTGATTGGTTAGAGGTCATGTCTGACTTTCTCTATTGGGTGCTTAATTAGAAGCAGGGATAAAAATTAGGAAAGCTGTGGGTTATTAACTATGTCCTGGCCATTCAAAGATGATTAACAGAGGGGTTATTGTTTGACTTCCTGGATCATGAGGAGAGATGGTAGTCTGACTTTCACATGATCAACTTACAAATAGTAGGTTGGATTTGTGGCCTGGTTGACCTAGAGAATGGGTTGGTTTTCTTGTTGGTTACTGTGGGTCAGAGTTTTATTTTAATGTATAATTTGTCCATTATCTGTTTGTATAGTCAGTCTCTCAGACTGAAGAGTAGCTGTGAAGAAATGGGATACCTGAGCTAAATCAACGATATTCCCACAGGTAGACTAATGACACGCCAGTTACAGAAGGATCGGGAGAACCTGCTGCTTTTTCTACAGGTTGATGCATGATGAACACCACAGAGAATGATTCTGCCACAATATGCTTCAGAAATCTGGAACCATGACCAGTCATTGGTCCAATTCAAATTGTTTTAGCCCATCCGCTTTTTCCTTCCTTTGCCTGGATCTGAAAGCAGTCTCAGGAAGCTGTTTCTACAACACGCTTTTAAAAGCCTTTCATATACTTTGCTTTGCTTTCTGTTGTATTCATTTCCATAGAGCCAACAACTAAGTGGACTTGTTACCACTCCACATTTTTTTTTTTTTTTTCTAGAATCAGTCCCGGGAGAGTCTTTATCTCCACAATCCTGAGTTGCAATCTGGCTTTCTTTACTGGGCTCCTTTTAATATAAGCTTTTTCATAGCTGGACTTTGGAGAGCTTTTTTTCCACCTTTGCTTTTTACCTATTGCTTAACTAGAGAATTATCCTCCACATGAGAAGGTAAATTCCATCTCATCCTGGTACCAGAATAAAAAATTATCTTTTACCTTTGCTCTGTAGGTCAAACACCTCCATTAGAGCATCACTCCCTCCTAGCAAGCAGTGCCTTTGGAAGGGATACTGGGGTCTGAATAATAACCACAGGGCTTGTAATCCCCCCCAAGTACTAATGAGGGTCACATACTACCTGACTTGTCGGCCTTCTGTGGGGACAGTTAAAGTGTCTCATGCTTTAATTAGTAATGGCTAGTGGAGGGGAAAGCCTGCACTGTGAAAGTATCCATCCTACTGGTCCAAACAATACAGAGAACAATTACTTGCAGGCCCAATGGCAAAGATGGTTAATTAAAATGGTGATGATGCGGTAAGAGGAATGACAAACGTGGTCTCTCATTAATGAGCACGGTTGAGTTCTCTATTCCCTTCTCTCCTTGCTCATCAGGAAATAGCAGAGTGGAGTCCCCAGGAGACTCCTGCTCAATTAGGCCCTGCAGGTAGTGGAATCTGCCAAAGGCCCATGTGAAAGAGACAATTTAACCACCTAATTTAGGAGGGAAGGAGCAAGGACATGAGCTTTAATGGAATATGCCACTGGCACTTCCAGGTCCACGAGTGATGGAAAGTGCCAGTCACAACAGTCCTCTGAAAGATAAGAAAGAGACTTGGATAGAGTACATAGGCTCTGAAGTCACACAAGCCTGGCTCTTCAGGTCTCAGAGCCTCTGGTTTCTCATTGAAAAACACAAGAGAAAATGGCAATGACTTTATCAAGGGCTGTGTCTGAGAATGTGTGTGTGTGTATGTGATCACTCACTGGCCCCTTTCTATCTCTTTGTGTCCCAGTACACCTGCCATGATGGACTTTATCCCCCTTCAACCACCTCTTTTTTTTTTTTTTTTTTGTAGACACAGAGTCTCACTTTACTGCCCTCAGTGGAGGGCTGTGATGTCACAGGACTCACAGCAACCTCCAGCTCTTGGGCTTCCGCGATTCTCCTTCCTCAGCCTCCCAAGCAGCTGGGACTACAGGTGCCCGCCACAACACCCAGCTATTTTTTCATTGCAGTTGGGCAACCACCTCTTATGGAACCTATTCCTCATGATTGACAGTGGCTACAGTGGCTCACAGTTTGCCCCCACCTAATGTTTCACTAAAAGTATACTAACAACTTTTTATGAGAAGTTTGTCATATTTCTTCCAGGGGCAAGTCCCCTAAGGATGGGGGCGATTCCTTCTCCTTCTCTGTCATCTTCCTGGCATCATCCTCCACCAATTTCCAGTTGTCACACCTGAATTGGATGTCACCCCCTCCATTGCTCACAAGGAGGTAGGTAGATCTGGAAGCTACAGAAGGCTAATTCTTACTCTTCCACATCTCCAGAAGCCCTCCCTAGGGCTAACACCTATCTCTGTAAAGCAGAAGTATCTCCAGATCTTGTTTTGTTCAATGACCCTGTAAGATGGATAGTCTGGGTAGAGACTCCCAAAGTTTACATCACTTGGCTGCTATCTCATTTGTAGGAAGAGGCAGAATTTAATACCAGGTATTCTGGCAAAGCTGGAAGGTACTTTCCATCCCTTTGGAAATAATGAATGTTTTATTCTGTATCATACAAAATAGGTTATGGGAATCTCTGTGGCTTAACACAAGGCATTTCTTTTCCCTTCATGCTGCATGTCTAACGCTACTCAGCCAGGCTCCCCCCGCTACGTCAGTCCTGTAAGCAGCCAAACTCAGACAGTCTAGTTGGTAGAGCAGCCATTCCTGGGAGCAATGCTGGCTGCTGGGCAGAGGGGAAGTCAAGCATTCTTAAGCACTTCCTTGCTCTAAAACACAACCTGGAAAAGACTCACTTGACTCTGGACCCATTTCATTGACCTCAGCTGAGCCCAATAGGGCAGAGCATGGTAACCCACAACCGTCCCAGAGGGAGGCACAGGGCCTCACTGAACAGTTACACAGTCTACCATGTACTCATGTGCTATTGGTCACAATACCTTGGTGCTGTGGTAACAAGTAGAGCATAATGATCTATTATGATCTATTCCTCCTGGAATTTAGTGATTGTAGAAAAAGATGAAGGATTGTAGACCCTACTTATTGTCTAACATTGGTAAAAGAGACAAAGAAAGGAAACTCACAATAGTGTTTGCTTTGGAAGAGACTATTTAGAAGGTGATGTTAGAACTTGGCCATCAATACATCTGTCACATGTTTAAATATCATTTATTTGTTTTTGTTGTTGCTGGTATTGCTATTAGGATCTTATTCATAAATTATTTGCCTAAGTAAATATCTAGAAGAATTTTTTCTACATTTTCCTCTAGAATTCTTGTGACTCCATGTTGTACAGTTAAGTCATATATCTGTCTTGAATCAATTACTGTGAGCTGTGAGAGATAGGGGTCTTGTTTCATTTGTCTGTATGTGGCTATCCAGTTTACCCAGCACCTTTTATTGACTAGGGCTTTATTTCCCCAGTTTGCATTGCTGCTTGCTTTGTTGAAGATCATGTGTCTGTAAGTGAATGGCTTTATATATCTGAGTTCTCTATTCCACTCCATTGATCTATACCTCTACTTTTATACCAGTACCATGCTTTTTTGGTTATTATAGTCCTATACATGTAGTATAGTTTGAAGTTGCATAATAAAGTGATGCCTCCATGTTTTTTTATTTGTTTGTTTTTGTTTTTTGCTTCATATTACTTTGACTACTCAAGCTCTTTTCTTGCAAATTTCAAGCTATGCAGCAAGGCTGTAGTAACCAAAACAGCATGATCTTGATATAAACATAGAGACATAGCTTAATGGAACAGAACAGAGAACTCCGATACAAAACTATCCACATATAGCCAAGTAATCTTTGACAAGGCAGACTACAATAGACACTGGGAAAAGAAGCCCAATTCAATAAAAGATGGTGTGAAAATTGGGTAGTCACATGCAAAAGAATGAAACAGAATCCTTGTCTCTCACCACTCACAAAAATTAATTCAAGATAGGTAAAAGACTTAACTGTAAGACATAAAACCATAAGAATTCTGCAAGAAAATGTAAGAAAAACTCTTCCAAATATTGGCTTAGACAAAGAATTTATGAGTCAGAGCCCAAAGGCAATCACAGCAACAATGATAAATAAATGAAACTTGACTAAATTTAAAAGGTTCCACACAGCTAAGGAAATAATCAACAGAGCAAGTAGACAACCTACAAAAAAGGGAAAAAATATTCACAAGACATACATCAAATAATGGACTACCATCCAGAATCTACAAAGAACTCAAGAAAATCAGCGAGACAAAAACTAAACAATCCCATTAAAAAGTGGGCAAACGATATGAACAGATGCTTTTTAAAAGAAGGTAGACAAATGGCCAAGAAGCAAATGAAAAAATACTCAAATGTCACTAATTTATTAGGGAAATGCAAATTAAAACCATAATGAGATATCAACTTACCCCTGTTAGAATGGCATTATTAAAAAGTCTGAAAACCACAGATGTTGTCATGGATGCAGAAAAAAAGGAAATCTTATCCACTGTTGGTGGTACTTCAAATTATTATAGTTTCTATGGAAAACAGTATTGAGATTCCTCAACAAATTAAAAGTAAACCTACCTTTAGATCCAGCAATCCCACTACTGGGTATCTACTCAAAGGAAAAGAAGTCATTTTGTCAAAAAGACACCTTCACTCCAATGTTTATTGCATCTTAATTCATAATTCCAAAGATGTGGAAACAATCCGAGTGCCCATCAATTCATGAGTGGATTAACAAAATATGGTATATGTATACCATGGAGTACTACACGGGCATTAAATATAGTGAATTAATGCCTTTTGCAACAATTTGAATGGAACTGGATGGAGACTATTACCCTAAGTGAAGTATCATAAGAAATAGAAAAACAAACACTAGATGCACTTGCTACTAAACTGGAGCTAACCAATGAGCATAGGTGTGTACACAGGAATGTAAAACTTAGTGGAAATCAAGTTGGGGAGGAGCACAAACCTACCTAACAGGTATGACTAATACTATTTGGGTGATGGGTATACTTTCAGCTGTGACTCAAGCATTACAAAAGTGATCCGTGTAACCAAAAACATTTTTACCTGCTTAATAATTTGAAATAAGAAATCCATATCTGTTTAGATCTCTGGACTATAAGATAAAATATTAGCAAAAAGGAAGAAAGGCTGTGCTCCTCCCTCTGGCTTCTCACTGCAGATTGTAAACCACTGTTTCAGGTGTCAGGATGGTTCAAAGCCACCTGCAAAGGCTTATGGTCTTTGATGGAGGCACTAAAAAGCATTAAAATATCCGTGTATATATGTATGTGTGAGTGTGTGCTTGCAGAAAAAAATCATGTAACTTGATAGCAACAACGGGCTCTATTTCCCTCTAAGAACACTTGAAACAGCGTTTCTAGAGTGGCAACACAGTCTTCCAGTAGAGAACTTGGTGATTAAGTTCTAGGACTTATCCTACGATAGGCCACCTAACTTTTCCATTTATATTTACAATGCACTTTGCATCTTCATCCTAGAAAACCATCTTGTTGACAAAATCCCCAAATGTAATGATCCAAAACCTCTCCTTTCACTTCACACAGCCTGTCCAACACAAATAAACACCGGCTATTTACTTATCAACTTAGACTTCATACTCCACCTACTGCCATGAGGATTTGAGGCAGGTTATACTTTAAATTTACTGTGAAATAGGATGGCTAGAACTGAAACCAGAGCAGAGACTTCATGGTGGGAGTAGAGCAAGGAGATGTTTCCATATCTCTGAAAATAGCTAATGATTTGTGTTGGTCTCTGACTTGCCTCCAAAATCCCTGGAATGAACAAAAGGAATATGCTGGCTTCTTTAGAAGTGTCCTGTCTCTGACAGCCCAGGTGATTATGCAGGTGAAATGCTACCACGTGGGCTGTCTCCTTTTCCTTCCAAAGCCATTTGCCCACCATCCAGAAGCTTAGAAAAGGCTGACTGATTACTAGGGTATGTGCACAAGAGTGCACACAGCCTTCTTTATCCCTTTCTTCCTGCCTGGCCAACTCTTATGGGAGGAGAGAGTCTGCTCAGATGTCATCTGAGAAGACTCTAAGATGTGACCCAATCTTGGAATTTTTGTTTACATTCATCGAACATTTATTTATAGATTACATTTTTAGAGCCTTGAAATTTCACAAAGGAAGATAACAAAAGTCCCGAGCATTCAAATTTTAAGGAGATCCCCCACCTTTGAATACCCAGAAGAATGAATCTCTTGGGATTCATTCAAACAATATCTCCTATTGTTGGCTAAGGAGATTGTCACAACGACAACCAACTACCTCTTCCACCTTTTCAAGCAGCCCTCTGCCCTAGTGCTTGCCTTTGAGATCCAGACCGGCCACATGGTCGCTTCCTACCAGCACTGAGGCTGAAAGGGGGTGAACATGGACACCAGTTGACAGACAACCCTTGGACCCAGGCAACCAAACCCTCACAATCTTACTTTCTTCCAGCTGTGGAAAGAATTCTGTGGGGCCAGAAATGAAGCCTGTGATCCTTCCTCCTTCTTATTCATGTTCCAGATACCCAAGACCTCAGAATTCTGCACCTAAAATCACCCTCACAGCATCCCAGACTTGTGCAAACCTCTTTTCAAGATCCATCCTGGGGGCGGGTGCAGTGGCTCACACCTGTAATCCTAGCACTATGGGAAGCTGAGGCAGGTGAATTGCCTGAGCTTACAGGTTTAAGACCAGCCTAAGTCAGAGCAAGACCTTGTCTCTAAAAATAACCAGGTGTTGTGGCCGGCGCCTATAGTCCCAGGTACTTGGGAGGCTGAGGCAAGAGAATTGCTTGAGCCCAAGAGTTCAAGGTTACTATGAGCTATGATGCCTGAGTCTCTGTCTCAAGAAAAAATAAATAAATAAAAAGATCCATCCTGGCCTGAGGGTGGTGTGGGAAGAATGGCATATCTGGGACCACTGATATGAGGTGTCCACAGATGTGACACCATCCTCTCTTCAGCATGGAATGGAGTGAGGAGTTGAAGGAGGTATGGAATAGGCAGGAGGCCAAGGCCTCCCCTGGAATGCTTAAAGGCTCACTCTCGGTCCAGGACTCCGGAGGGTGCCTTGTGATTGGGGATGTTAGAGGTGAAGTGAGAGCTGGGTAGATCTCAAGTCCAGGATGGATTTCTCTCTGCCAGTAAAGAGTTAATGTACCTCTGTTGCCTGTTTCTGATTGTTTATGGGAAGATTTGATCGTGAAAGACCAATAAGAGTGCTCAGGAGTCTGATTCTTCGTGTGTATCTAAATTACCATCTCAGGAGGTAAAGCAAACCAATTTACTTTGAGGCTCTCATCAAAGAAATCCATAGATAGTCCAGGAGCCTCATGCTAACAAGATAGTGAGTCCTAAAGTAGGAAAACAAACTAAAAAGCCAAACTCAAACTAATATGTATTGCTTATGACAAACACCCACTTACTCTGTCAAAAGAATCCAGAATAGTCAGATCAAGGGGGAATACAAACATCTGGTTAACTAAATGTTAGGTTGAGATTATCTGTCCTCACATAATTAAATATAAAAGTGTTAAAATTAGCATGATGTAAGCACTCCAATTTGTACAAAGAATCAACACATTGAAAATGGCATAAATGTATTTATGATCTATGTACAAAGGACTTAGTTAAAAATAAATAAAAATTTAAAAAATGTTAAAATTATACTAAACATAATCACTTCCATTTGTTCTCAGCGATTTTTTTCAGATTAACCAAAGACTGGTTAAGAAGTAGAGGTAGGACAAAATTTCTTCAGGGGACCCCTCCTTGTAATAACCAAAGACAAGCGTACAAAAACTTTTCATTAGAAGAGTCAGGAATGTTCTTCTAAGTATAGTTTCCTGTCTATAGTGCATGACTTCACTGCGGTGATGGTACCTGGATATCAGCTTGGACTCTCATCACTCTATAGTGTATTGCTCACTAAAGAATTCTCTTTCAATCTCCTCCTACTCTGCTATCTTTCTGTACTGGCAGTAGAACAATAGTTGCCAATCAGCAAATGGTTATTTTGCTGGTAGAGACCCTCTCCTTTGACTTTACTCAGGTCTCTGTGTCCTTTAACTTCTTCCCTTATATTCTTAATCAACTCCACCCTTACCCCCACTTCCAATGATCCTCTTAAGCATGTTTACCCTTAGATCATCTGAAAGAATTCTTAAGAGGATTTGTACAAATAGAATATAGGATAGATTTATCCCAGAGCAAGATAATAAGTGGCTTTGTACAAATAGAATATAGGATAGATTTATCCCAGAGCAAGTGGTGGCGCAACCACTACAGAGAACAGGATAGTTTCCTCAAAAACCTGAAACTAGAACTCCCACCGGAGCCAGCAATCCAACTGCTGGGTATATATCCAAAGGAGGGGAATTTGGTATATAGAAAAGATATCTGAATTCCCGTATTTATTGCAGCACTATTCATAACAGCCAAGATTTGGAATCAACCTAAGTGTCCATCAATGGATGAATGGATGTATGAAGAAGTTGTGGTACTTATTCACAATGGAATATTATATACCCACAAAAGAGTGGAATCATGCCATTTGCAACATTGATGGAACTGGAGAACCATACATTAACTGAAATAAGCCAAGAATGAAAAGATGGACACTACTATAAGAGGGTCTTTATCTAACACAAGCAATCAATGTAACCTGGTTCTTTGTACTCTCAATGAATCCCCAACAATAAAAAAAAGTTGAATCTCACACGTTCTCACTCACATGTGGAAGCAAAATATTAAAATGATAGATCTAATGGAGACAGAGTAGATGACAGTTAACAGAGTCTGGGAATAGTGGTGGGGCAGAGGGGATCAAG
Source organism: Loris lydekkerianus (assembly GCA_963574355.1). NCBI lineage: Eukaryota > Metazoa > Chordata > Mammalia > Primates > Lorisidae > Loris > Loris lydekkerianus. Next base: position 27,687 of record CAUYPK010078633.1, on the reverse strand, counting down.
TGGGGTGGGTTATTAGGTACAATAAATAGAACAAACAATATTGGATAGCACAAAAAAGGGACTATAGTCAATAATAAGTCAGGCTGTACTTTAAAAATAACTAAAAAAGTGGAATTAGAATGTGTCAGGGTCTCTGGCCCCAGTCTACCTATTGTCCAGACAGAGACCACTGATCTTCCTTGTTCGGGAAGAATTACTGTTAGGTGCCTGAGGGCTATTCGCCTTAGCAGAAAGGAGAGAAAGAAAAATAGTCTTCGAGGGAGAGAAACAGTCTCAGTAAGAAAGTAAATCGTAGTATTCTTGGAGAGAGGGCAGGAAGACGGCCTGTGGGCAGGAAAAGCATAAGAGTCAGAGTGAGAGTGTCCGTGAAAGAATAGTATGCATATGGGTGGCGCCTGTGGCTCAAGGAGTAGGGCGCAGGCCCCATGTACCAGAGGTGAGAAGTTCAAACCCAGCCCCAGCCAAAAAAACTCTGCAACAACAACAAAAATAGTATGCCCACTCCCGACTGACCTCTCCAGCAGCTTCTTATAGACGTGATCCTGTGGCTCTTTGTACTACAGGTGTAGAGACTGCCAATCACTGGTGTTCTCCTCTATTGAGCTCTCAGTGTTAAGGAGAGCCGAATCCCTTCCCCATTCCCTCATCACCAAGGTGCTACATTACCGAGATGTTACAGGTGTTTCTTATAATTACAGAGTATTCCAAGCTTACCTCTCACTTCTCCTTCCCATGAGCTAGATGGTCTGCTACAGGAATGTTTCTAACACAAAGAAATGTTAAATTCCTGAGGTGACAGGTACCCCAATTATCCTGATTTGATTAATTCATATTGTATGCTTATATCAAAACATCACATGTACCCTATAAAGATATTAATATATAACTTTCATGTAACCAAAATAATTAAAAGTTAAAGAAAAAAAATAGATAACCTGATGGGTATGAGTTGATGGGTGCTAAATGCCCCAGTACAGAGGGTTTGCTTGATTATAGCTAAGGTAGATGGTCACCATTAAGAAAGTGGAGCAGGGAAGTGACATGACCAGGTAGTCTTTGAAAGGGTGGACTTGGGCTGAGAGGAATGTTTGAAAGGCTGGAAAGCAACCACTGCAAAGTAGAACCTGGGCTCTAGGTTGAAGCAAAACTGACTTCAAATATTAGTAAATCCCAAATCCAATACTTACCCACCATGGAGCCATTAGGTGTTTACTATTTACTCTCTCTGCTATTGTTATAACTTTAGAAGGCCTTCTGGTGTTTTTATGAAAGTTAAAACAGGTATAAAAATTTCTATCAACAAACAGGATGATACAAGATACAATTCAAAGCTAGGCTGGTGGCTGTGGGAACAGAAAGTGGGAGATGAGCTTTGGAGACAGAGTCATGAGCTGGGTAAGAGAAATTAGGATGACTGGGGGCTCTACCTTGCATGAGCCCATGTGCTGTATAGGTCATGATTCAAATGGGGGTTAAGAGAATACAGAAGGCAGCACGGATATTTTCAGATGGTAAAAGTGCAGATAAAGGGTTTCATTTTGGATCAGTCCAGTTGATCAGAGAGGGTGAGGGGGGAGATATTCAGGAGCAGGTACTCACTAGTTCACTAACAGAGGCCTAGAGAGTGACGCCTGTTTGGGACTCATCAGAATACAGGTCCTTGTGAACCCTATGGGAATTGCTTAGCTTGCCCAAGAAAACATGTTAGATTCATTCTCTCATTGATTCCTTCACATATTAATTCATTTATCAAATTTATACTGAGTATCTACTACATGCTAGGCTCAGTGCAATTGAATAATAGTGAATAGGCAGAAGTTGTCACTCACCTTGAGGACTGTTAGTCCAGAGCACAGGATGAGAGAGGCCAAGATGTAGCTACCCTCAACCCTGGACCACCAGGAGCCCAGGTGGTGTGTGAGCTGGAAGTTTGGATGCCAAGGTAGGCATGAAGTCAGGCAGAGCTGGTGTGTGGTCGTGGGTCACGACACAAGGAGAAGGGAAGACTGTTCAGGTTCAGAGCATATGAGCACAAAGGAAAACACTGATACAGAATAAATTGTGTACATCAAGGGACAAGAGATGTAGGGTGTGTAGGTTCAGATGGTTGAGGATGGAGAGTTTCCCTGAGGTCATTGTGGGAGGCAAGGCAAGAGTGTTTTCTTGAATATCTGTCACTTGGCTTGTGAGTTTGAAAGGGATTACTAAAATTACTAAGGTATTTTGGCTCAGAGGACCTTATTCTTTTAAATTCAATACTGAGCATTGTGCCTGGCTTATAGAAAATGCTTAGGGAATGTTTTTAGAATGCAAAGACAAAGCATCATATAAAGACATGTATAAAGAAAGGAAGGAAGGGGACATTGAAAATATTGAAATATCATTCTGGGTTATGGATGAAGAAGGTGGTAAAGATACTGTAGAATCTCTACTGATACTCTGCTGAGTCATAAAATTTATTATGGGAGGCAAAACGTTGGTAATCTGAGTTTTGGGCCTGCTGGAAATTAATGAAAGTGATGGCTCTTAGTAAAACTGGTTGTTAATAATCCTAAAACGTGCAACATCCTGGTGTGAGTGATGCTGAATGTATTCTGTACCTTTTCTAAATTTCAGAATCACGCCTAGGGATGGCTTTTTCTCCTAGACAGCAAAGAAAAATGGGGATATTGGCAGTGGTGTGTGGTTCCTCCAGTGTTGACTGAGCTCAAACCTTGTGAGTCTGCTTCTCACTTCGCATGGAGAGCAGGAAGCGGGTGTCAGGGGATTCCTGGGGGTGATTTGCATCTGCCCATGTGATGCAGCAGTGGCTCTTGGAAGAATAGTAATATATATGATTCTGCTGAAAACTTAATTGGCAGCCTTCCCAGCAGCGCTCTTGGGAGAGATGCCCTGATTTGCAAGGATTTAATGACTTCTTGTAATCTAACACCTGTGGGTATAGAGCGACAAGCAGGGAGGACATTAGCACCTGGCTGTGCCCCAGATACAGGTGAGCATCATGGATTTGTGAAGCCACTATCTTACCTTTCCAGAAAAAAATTATTTATATTTATTCCAGAATTGTTACCTTAATTTTAAGGCTGCCTGTGTTTGTACATGGAAATATTTTACAGTTGTATTCTTAAATTAAGAAAAAAGTCATACTATGAAAGAAAGTCACTACCTTCCTCACCTCCCATGAGTATATTACGATTCATTTAGCTAGTTATAAATGAAACCTGAAAACAGTTGCATTTCTATAGTTGAGTGAAATTTTTACTCTTTTATTTTTTCTCACTGAACAAGCATCATTCACAAGAACTCATGACACTGTGAATGCAAGCTGTTCCCCTAGCTTTCGAACACTAATTTGTGAGGTCCTAATTTCCTGTTTATCTTCATGTGTTCTTATTTCACATGCATCAACTGTTTGAATAATTTAAATGTTCAGATACAGGCAAGCATTACCCAGAACTGGGGAGGATTTGACTTTGAAAGTAACTCAGTACATTCAGATCAGGATGTGAGATTTCAGTTTGCAAAATTCTTACCACCCCACCTCCTTTTGCTACAGTTACAATGCTAACTATGAAACTAACAGAATATTTTTATAAAATATAAAATTTATAAAAATATAAACCTAAAGCTCCAGCTTATTTCTCACCCAGATAATTAAAATAAGCAACTGGAAGTAGCAAGAGGGAAGCATATAAATGTGGACATCTTCAAATTACATACAAGAGAGTCAAATAAATGTGGTTGCATTCTTAACATTGATTACAAAGAAATCATAGCCTCTCACGAAAGAAAATGAAATAGAAAAAGTCTAAGTACTAGAAATCATAACACAAACAGAAGGCAGTAAACTATAAATTATAACAATTCAAAACCTGAAAGACAAAGAACTAAACTACTGTTAATCATACATTATAAAACGTTACAAATACCAGAATAACAGAAGAATTTAAATCATAAGATAGTAAAGGACATAAAAGATTATTTTTTATTGAGAATAGAAGTCTTCTCAGTGAAAAATATGTAGCCATGAACACTAAATAATAAATCACTCAAATATGTAATCTAAATACTTGTATGAATTGATAATATAATTACAGTGGAAGATTTTTATACACGCCTTATCTCTGACAAATTAAGCTTTTATATACATATATGTGTGTATATATACATGCATGTGTGCACAATTTGTGATTATATAGCATAATTTATATATGATTGTATGTATATTTCATATATATTTATATTAGCGATCTCTATATTATACTGTATGGAATTTAATAAGATAATACATATGCTTTTCAGTCATTAATGAAATGTTTACAAGAATTGATCACATGCAAAGCTCCAGGGGAACATCAATATAGTCAAAAAGTACAAAGTGTGTAGGTGGAATTATCTGAGTACAACATATTGGACTCAAAATAATAGAAATAAAACAAAGTTTGCTTTAAAATAAAGGAGAAGAACAGCTATAAACAACAATAGGAAATTTAAATCAACTTTGATAGAAAAATAAGTATAAAGATAAACTTAAAAAATGTCAAACATTAAGGGATAAATAAAATTTATCCCTGATGAGATTTAAAATAAAATATAAAAAACAAACCAATGAAATTGAGGTTTGAAAGTAACAAATTAAAAAAAAACAAAGAAAATCAAGATGAAAAATATAGCCATAGATGTAAGATTAAAATTTGAGAACTAAAATTAAGAAGTAGAAAGGTAAATTAACATACATAAAATATAAGCCTAAGTGGGAAATGAAAAGTATTATTCAAGGGAATGAATACAAACAAGAAGGTTTATGAAAAAGATGAACAGAGAGCAAATTCCCTCAATGAGAAAAAGAGTAAAAGTTATTTAGGGAGATATAGAGCCTTGAAATGGAAAGAATGTGATAAAGGGCCAAAACATGAAAAAGTAGTAGAAAAATGGACTCAAAGGAAAATTTTAAATTTAAGATCAGACTCATTTCAGGTAAATTGATCAACTGAGCTCACACAGATTTCTCTTTCAGATGTAAACAATTAGAAATGTTGGACAAAATGTGCCAAAATAACTTTTAAATATGTAGCTGAGCTCAAAAGAGAGACAGACAAATCTCCAGGTGCTAGAACGAAGAAGAGATGCAGGCAGAGGGCTGTGGAGGATGGAACTCGAGATTCTCAGGCAGGTCTGCATTCTAGTTTCCAGAGAGCAGTCTTGGAAGGACATGTGTGTAGGAAGTTGACCGAGGTCACCTATGGGGGAGCAGAAAAAAAAAAGTGAACTAGGATGGTTGGCAACCACGTCTTTCACTGATCCAACAGGCTGCTTGGGAGCTGAGATGATCATTCAAAGTTGTTGCTAATCAAAAGACCTGGCCTCTATCTCCATAGCAGCATCATTAGATGTGACCTGGTCCCCAAAGATAGCATGCTCTTGGGACAAATCCTTGAGAGAGACTTAGCTGAGAGCTGTCAGTCAATACTTTTTCAATATCTTGAAGAATGAGCTCTTCAGTCCTGTACTGGGAGGAAAGGAGGGTTTGGTTATTAAGAGATACATATAATTTTCTTTGATTACATGGATGACTTATTTTTCTTTTTCTCATATCCATTTAACTGTATCTATGTAGTTTTGATAATATTAAATATTTTTTTCTTTCTGTCTTGTTGGGAAAATATACCAGTGGTCCACAGTTCTATCACCAACAGGTATACAGAGACACTTACATAGATGTTACTTAAGTATAAACATATTCATTTCAGTATTAATTATATTAGTAGAAAAATTGAAAATGACCAGAATAGCCATGAATATGGGAATGCTTAAATTACAAGCAGATATTGAGATTGTTTTTAAAGATTGATAACTAATATGTTAATATAAATACTTCCACGGCACAGATTTATGACTCCAATTTCCTAAAACGTTGGCCATTTCAAATTTTATTCTGATTGCTAATGCATAAAAATATGAAAGCAAATAGATCAAAATAGTCTCAGAGTTTAGTTGTATAATGTATGGATTTTTAAGTGTCTCATATTTTCCAAAGGTATTACTTATAATCATTAAAAAACTGATAGTTTATAAAATGAATATGATAATTATGTTGATAATTGTATGTTCCATTAATTTACAAGTTTATATTTGGTATTAAAACTACCTGAGAGGGTAAAACAGTATTATACTGAGAATAGATTTTCAATAATATTGTCAATATTTTTTCAATCTTATTTTGGACACTTTTTTTAAGGTGAGCAGGGAAAAGAAGTGCACCTTAGGATTCCTGGGCCCTTTTCTTACCTGACGTTTTTGTTGGAAGACAAAAGCCAACTGTTTCACTCTGTGTGTGTGCGTGTGTACACACATGTGCCGTGTGTAGGGTGTGCTTAATTTTCACCATCTTTCCTGTGGCTACTTCTGTTGTTACAAGTTTCCTTTGCTTATGATTCTCATTAGATAGAAGGACACAACCAAATGACATTTATCTAAGGTTACAAATCTCTATAACCTCTGCAAACAACCCCCACCACTAAAAAAAAACAAAAACAAAACAAAACAAAACAAAAAAAGGTAGAAAAAGATAAATTGCATACATAGTTCAAGGGATTTTTGGATAAATTTCTTCTCTATGAGAATTTTCTCGTTCTTTGCTTAAACAAAGAACGGAATAACATGGGAACTACTTACTTTTTAAAATCCTCACACTGAAGCATGCACATTAAAATCAGGAAGGCCCATATTAGTATTCACTGCTGTTTGTGTTTTTCTTCTTCTGTTCTTTCTCTTTCCTTCCCCGACCCTCCTTTTCTTCTGTTTCTTTTTCTTACAGATTGAATTCCTGAATCCTTTGTTCCCATCCCTGCTCCTGCCCCCACCCCCCAACCCTTTCTCAAAGATTTACCTTATCCCTTTATCTCCAGGACTTTTCCACATTTCACAGAGGATTTCACTGTGCTGGGCTAGGCACTGCGGGGGATGGGGATGGGGGTAGGGACAGTCATTGACAGCTGTGATTTTAGAAGCTTATGTGTTTGAGAGTCTATAAAATCCTCCCTGGTCTGAGAGACTCTAAATTGTTTTAATCCATATTTTCTTTGTCTTTTGTGGCTTTTAAAGTTTCACATCCAATAACCACATTTGTATCCAAAGCATGGATTTTCTGAGTTTGACAAAGCTGATCCTGCAAATTCAATTTCCGTAAATCTCTTAAAGTGTTTAACCAACTCTTCTTACTTTGTGAAAACATCTCTGAGAAAAACACAGGGGAAAACAATTGTTGTTGACATCACCACAGTTTAATATGTTAACTTATTCATTAAATTGTGCTTCACATCAATGGAAATCCTCCGTTCTACAAACTATCATTTTTAAATAGCAATAAAGGTTGATAATGTCACAATACGATTTCCTAGTAACTGAGATCATACATCTTACTGTACAGAAACAAAAGGAAATATCTCTTAGGAGAAATAATTTACTATCTATTGAATAACTATCTTTACATCTAAAATGGGGCACCAGAGAAAAGTCTAGAGTTTTCTTTCCAATATTGAATCAATACGTTGAAAGAAAAATAATGCAATCAAATCATGGAAAGTTCTTCCAGAAAAAAAAAAATAAATAAATAAAGAGGAAAGCAAAGAAAACATGACCACATGATTAAAAAGAAAAATGATAAGAAGGTGGAAGACCAATGTGACAGGGCCAAGTTGCACACAACTTTGCTCCTCAAAACACTTTTCCCTGCCAAGAACTGAGGTTTTTTGATCTGGCCCTTCTATGGGTTACCACTGCGCAGCAGGACACGCAGCTCAGAGAGGTTCCAGGAATATGCCAAAGGATGACAGCTGCAGTCTTTTCCACAGACAACTCAGAGCACAGGCTCCAGAAACATCTGTGCACCCTCTTCTCCAGAGCGCTGTCAGGTTACCTTAAGTCCTCCCCTGGAAGTTCAGGGGCTTTTGTCTTGCAGATGTTGCTGGTGTGTGTAGCTAGGCCAGTCCTCTGGAAATCTCAGCATCTCTGCAAGGCAGGTCAGTTCGGTCCACATGCTGTCAAGATGGGTCCACAGGCACTCTGTCCCTTATGCTATAAAACACACAGGTCAGAAGAGCTAATTCAAAGTCTCAGGGAATTAGTTCAGGTGTGTCCAGGTGAACCTGGTGAGAGAGGGGCAGGAGGGAGGGTGATTGATGCGATTACACCTGCGGTGCATCTTACAAGGGTACATGTGAAACTTAGTAAATGTAGAATATAAATGTCTTAGCACAATAACTAAGAAAATGCCAGAAGGCTATGTTAACCAGTGTGATGAAAATGTGTCAAATGGTCTATAAAACTAGTGTATGGTGCCCCAAGATCGCATTAATGTACACATCTATGATTTAATAATAAAAAATAAATAAATTAATTAATTAAACATACAGGCTTCTGACACCAAACCAAAAAAAAAAAAAAAAAAAAGAGAGAGAGAGGGGCAGGCGTTGGCTTATGTCCAGTGGAGATGAGGGCGAGGATAAGGAAGAAAGGCAAATGTGCCTTGTAGAAAGAACATTGCACACTCCTCAGATGACACAAAAGGGGCAGAATCATCAGCCTTGGCCAGCCCTGCCACCCACCTGGAGAGTTTCAGTTGGAGTTCCGGTGGGCAGTGGGGGCATAAGAACTATGGGAAAGGAAAACCTCAGAGTCACAGCTGGGATCAGATTCTTGCCAAGTCCAACCCAGCTTTCTCCTTGGTCCAACCCCTCCTACACAATCAGCCTTCAGTCCCTAAAATCATCCCAATGCTCTGGTCCTATCTCAAGATCTTCATTCATTTATTTCTTTTAGATGGCTATACAAATTACAGTCCACATGTTTCCAGCCTGCCCTCAGTTTTGAGGACAACAACCTTATCTTAGTTATTTTCCTGGCTTTCAGTATTGCCTGGCACATATGTAATTCATCATCTCTCCTCCTTGGAAAGATCTGCTTCCATTTTGGGAGCACCATTTCCTGTACAATTACAGTTCCTCCCTCAAACCACCCATCTCGAGGTGATCCCATTATACAGAATTTTCTTCTTGCTAGAGGTTATACTTGGAAAGGAATCCTATAAACTCTTTGTGTGCAGATGTGAGCTTAATGATGGCTTAAAGCATCTCCTCTTCCCAGCAAATGTGCAAAGGGACTCATTTATTAAAATGCCAAATAAAACCACTAAGAACTAAAACAATGTGTTCCTGATAAAATACCCAGGGACCTGGGAAGAAATACCAAAAGGGAGATCTGTTTTTGAATAGAGGTTATATATATCACCCCTTAAGATTCACTAATCAGCCACTACTGATTCTGAATATTTCTAACATTGAACTTCCCAAGGAGCTGTGAGCACATTCCCTCAGCCTTCACCTTGAATAGGTTTGGGGTCGATGGGGTGGGAACCCAGATAGAATGTTTGAACATCTCCCCTGAAACATTGCCCATGTCTTAGATATTTCATTCCCAGTAAGGGACCTGCTCACTGGAAGCAGGAAACTCCATGTCCCCAGCCCTTGGCATTGTTTAAGTCATTGCAGTTTCACAAAAAGTTAAGGGATGATGTCAATCAATAAAGATTTAGATTTCATATTCTTGCAATCCCCAGTCCCAAACTGATGCTGAGCAGCAGAGAAGAGTGGGAAAAGCTATGAAGCCAAAAGACCAGGGCACTGAGCAACTTCCCGCTAATAAATAAGAATCTTTGGGAACTCTCCCAACATGTCTGAATCTGTATTCCACACCAACCAGTGGGATAATAAAGAGAGGTTCTATTTAACACACAAGATTGTAATGAAGATCAAGGAGATACTAAATGCAAAGATACTTTGAAAACCATCAAATGCTGCGCAAAATGCCCCAAATTTTAATCCTATTCTTTGCAAAATATTTGATGAAGTAAAAGACATTGAAAAGCACTTGGAATATTCTTTAACCCCTTTTGTGTCAGATACCAATCGTTTTTATTCAGTATTTTCACATTGTTACTTTAATAAGAGGACTCCGCCACTTATCAAGGCACGTGGCAACCAATGGTAAAGACATTTCCCAGCATCCTTTGCAGCTAGATGCGGTTAATGCCTAGGTCTAGAGAGCAGAAGCAGCAAGGGCAACGTCCCTTCACTTCCTCTGGCCTGTCAGGAATGTGCATGAGATGGCAGGAGCTGTGATAGCCATCTTGGCCCAGGCAATAGAAGCCGCATGTTAAGACAAAAGAGAAACAAAAGGCCTGGGCTCTGGCAACGGCACACACCAAACCTATCACCCCAGTTGACCTTTCAATCGGAGAGAAATGGCTTCAATTTTAAATCATTATCATTCTGAGTTTCTCTGTTAAAGCCACCAAAATGGGAATCCTATCTAATAAATTTATGTTCATTTTTTAACCATCTACTCTAACCTCCTTGCTAGGCCTGTCTTGAAGAGTTTCTTCCCAGTATTATTATTACCTCCACTGAGACTTTTGAAAAAAATTACTTTAAAGCCATAACCAAATGTGTCCTCATATTTCAAACCTTTGTCAAACTGTTTATGACAAAGTTACTTCCTTCTGACAAAGAGAAACATGTCTTTATAATTTTTAATAAAAAACACACAGCATCCCTCACCATTGTCTGACACTGATTGTTAATATTACCCATTACTGGTACATGTATCCATATAATTCTCCAGGAAATTTTCTACAGGTTACCAAAAGCTGGGAGACAGAGTAGTATGTATCTTAGTCCTTAATAAAATTTGAACACACACACCCCCCCCAACACTTCATTCCAATCTGGTCACAGGTGTTTCCATTGCCAAAAGAAGAAAAGGAATATCTACCCAGGAACTGTGGAAATTGATAAGTTATAGAATCTCCTGGGGATTTTTTTTTTTTTTTTTTTTTTTTCCTCTTCCAAGGAAAGGTAGAGATAAGGCTTTTGACATGAATGTATCTAGGAGTTGATTTGGTTTGGGCTTGAGGCTGCTGACTTACAAGGACGCCTGGCCCAGATCCCTTCCACTGGCGTCTCCTCCCTGAGCATCACTCAGCATGGGGGTGGGCCGGCAATTTTCAGAGAATAAACTGCTTCCTTACCTCTCCATTTCCATCAACATAGGACCCCAGGGATATGACAAGCTTGCTGCTTTAGAAGGAAATGATATGAGGGCAGACGCCCATGTCATTCTTTTTAATTTGCTCTACACTGGCCTTGGGCCAACACAAAAAGCTGGTTTCTCCTCTGAACATCCCGATACCTGGTCTCCACTGGTGCACTGCACATCATGCCTTCAGGAGAGGGAGGTGGAAAGCCTTTGATATAAATCCCAAGGTGCCTAAAGAATAGTGTGGAATTAGCAGGACTGCCTCCGTGCCTCAGCTGTGCACAATCCCCTGCCAAAAATGTAAAGTGAGTTTAAAGGAAACAATCCGAATGCTTTCTAACTTGTTCTGATTTTCCACATGACAAAACACTGGGTTGTTATTGTGTGCGTGCATGTGAGTGTGTCACAGGGGCAGGCAGAAGGATAATTTGCAGCTTCGCTATTCTAGGCAGAACATTAGAACCTAAGAACAAAATGTGAAGAGAGAGAGTGCTGCTCATTAAGCCCAGCTACAATCCTCCTTCCTTCCCAACTTTAGTAACAAATCATTGGAAAGGGAGTCACAAATATTTTGTGAGCCTCATCTCTACCAGCTAACAAGCAATATTTACTTGGCCCCTTTTAAAACATACCCTTGTGTATGACTTTAAAAGCACATCACTCTCTGAGCTCACTGATGGGTCAGTGACATGTCTGGTCAAGACTGACCCAAGGCAGCACAGTGCTGGGTCACTATTAAGCTTGTTGCTGTCACAGTTGTGCCACCCACATGGGTTACAGACAAACACTTCATAACAGCCAGCTTCCTGCATGATTGGCAGGAAGCTTTAGGCAGCATGAACCCTTAACCCATTTGGACAACACCATGGAATAGAAAGAGCTTACACTTTGCAGTCAGCTAGACCTTGCTTATAGTCTGCTATTTACAGTCTGTGAGCCTCACCTTCCTCATCTAAGAACTTGGGACAAGCAATACCTACTTTGTTGTGCAGAATGTATCATAATTAAGGTAAGAAAAGGAGTGTCCCACAGTTCCTTGCACAAGGAAGCCACTTAGTAGTGTTTCCCCTTGTACCACAGATGATGCCAAGGGCAGTGAGGGAAGCATCTCCAGATCTTTATTTGATGGAGACACTGGACCCCCTCTGGGCAGGTGCCCTCCATAAGTGCTTGTAGGTCAGCTAACTCAGTCTCATTCTGGAGGCTGAGAAGTGCCTTATGTAAAGCTGGCTTAAACAGCAAACATGTGGGATATCAATGAAATAGGCTTTCAATCTGATTTAGGAATTTTACTCTTTTTGCCTTCAGCTCCTCCAAGAGATTGATCAGATCAATCTGTTGTGAAACTGTCCACCTGCCCTGATCCTAACAAATGCTGGGCAAAGGCTTTCTCTTCCTCCTTCCATACTTCTTCCTCATTATTCAATAAACTTCTGGCTGTGACTGGGAAAGGGTGAAATAAGGGGCACTTGGAAACGCAGCACATTTGGGGGTTCAGTTTAAAACACTCTCGCCTGATTTGCTGGTGGTAGCCATAGTCTTACAACAGGTAAAGATCATGTAGGAAGAAAAAAAAGTCATCGGGCTGGAGCTATTCAAGATATTGGGAAGTAGAGACTGTCTCAACTCCTAGGATAACTGTCCCTGGAATGGTGTTCCCTGTCTCCTGGCCTCAATCAGAGTTATTATTCATTTAATGACTTCCAATGTAGTTTGTATCCAAACTAGCTAAGCTCCTATTCTTCAGGCCACGATTTGTTTAAGACTATTTTTCTTCTATGGTAGGAGAATTCCAAGCCTGGCAGAGCCATGTCAGAGAAGAAGATTGCTCCAAAGAGATTAAAGTATGGCACATTCCTTTAAAATCTGGACAATGTTAGACATATATTTATCCTCCTGGTATTTTTTTCTCTCTTAATTTTTAGTCAGTATTCACATTGAAAATCAAAAATGGTAAACCGTGGTTTCCTTGGCATGAGGGAATGAGCACGTTTTCCTCTAACTGTTCCCACCAGAGCTCACTCCTCAGGCTCCAGAACCCCACCATGTCCTTTTTCCCTTCCCTGTTCCCTAAAAGATGTGTGGGGAGGGGGAGAAGCATGACTTGGGATGTGGGTCTCTAGCAATGGTCAACAGTAGGGTCATTTTAAACAACTGCAACAGCCGAACACCTGATTCTTGTTTTAAAACTCAAGTAAATCGAGTTCAAAGATGAGAAACCACCGCCGAGCGGGGGTTGGGGAACCTCATCTAAGGGCTGAATATTCTCCTTTTCCTCTCGCTTTAAACCGACCAATATCCTCATGACAGAGGCAGTGTGAAATAGACTAGTCTTGGCAGACATCCAAGCCATGATTCGGCTTTTCACGTGGCCTCCACGTCCGGGTTATCAAACTCTCCCCCGCGGTGCTGCAGAGGAGATTGGCAGGGACTGCTTCCTCCGCGGCGGTCGGTGGCACTGCTCTTCCGGACCTTGTAACATGGTCTCTATCGGATGTTATCTCTACCCTAGTTAATATCACTGATCGAAAAATGTCAGGAAAAAAAAAAAAGAACAAGACAGATATTCTTCAGTTGGATAAAAACGAAGACAGCGACGCAGCAGGTGTCCAAATGCATAAGGGAGCAGGTGTCAGGATGGCCCAGCTGCTGCAAGGTAATGCAACAGGCCGTCAAGTGCCCGCTCGTCCTCCCCCTCCCGAGGGACAGGCGAAGGCAGGGGGTCACCATCTCACCACCTGGCTGTTGTAGTCCTCAGTGACAGTCCCCTCTGTGGCCCCATCCTGTTGGGGCCACCGGTGGCCCCGGTGCTCCCGCTGCAGCCGCCGCTCCTCCCGCCTCCTCTGGCGGTCCCGCCGGCGCTCCAGCTGCTTGGTGTGGTGGTAGCGCTGCAGGAAGAGGTCTTTCGCGTACTCGTAAAGCTGCACGTCCAGCAAGTTCAGCTCCTCCAGGCGCTGGCGCGCCGCCTGGTGGATCTCCACGTTGGAAGCCCGCGTGATGTTGAACTGCGTGAACGGGGAGATGAACTTGAGGTTGAATGTCCTCTCAAAGAGAAACTGTGTCTTCCTCTGGAACTCCGTGAGCCCGAAGAAGGCCATGTTCTTCAGGTTGTTCTTGGCGCTCTGCAGCAGGATGGCGTTTCTTTCACTCTCGTTCATGAAAGTCAAGTTGTAGCAGCCCACCAGGCTGAGGTCTGCCAGCATGCGCACCTGCCGGTTGTTCGCCAAATTGTAGCTGCAATCCATAAACTCCCGCAGGCTGACCCCAGACCAGTCGTCCCCAGGGTAGCACGTGGGCAGCTCGTCCGGGGTGGGGCTTCTTCCATCACACAGGTGCAGGGAGGTTTTCCACGTGGCGCCTCTCTGGACGTGTTTCCACTCACTCAGGTAACGCGACACTGGATCCCGCAACATCGTGATGTAATAGAAATTCCTGGAACAAATGACAGGAACAGTGTCAGTAGTGGGCAACTCTTTACAGGGAGATTCTGAACTTCTGTAATTTTATATCAGCATTGGGTCAAGTGCTCATGTGTCAGCCTGGATTTGTGCCTGTTTGGGGCGCATGTGTCTATGAAGATGTGTGAACTCATTTTCTATACTAAGCTTGTTGGGGTTTTTCCTTGCTGCTTCACTGAGAGGTGGAATAGGGTAGGAGGAATAGATTATTCATTAATTCAGCAATTACTCACTGAAAAATTATTACTGACAATAGCAACATTTTATTTTTTGAGAAAACACCATGATTTAAAAAATTATTACCCATCTACTATTTTATTGGATCCTTACAATAAGCCTGTGTAGTAGATGAGATATTTTTTGATAGAGAAATATGCAAAGAGGTTAGGTAATTTATCCAAGTCATGAAATTAGAAAAGGCAAGACTGAAACCAAATTCTCTTCAATGTTTTCTCTTTAGACTGCTATTCTGGACCATGAGATAGTGGGCTGGGGAAGGATGGGTTGGATTTGGAAACTAATCTTAACTGAGCATCCACTATATGCTGGAAACTGTGTTGCATGCTCCAGGGATGCTAGCACAGACAGTCCTTAACCAAAATCTGAGGACACAGAGATCAGAAAAGTGAAAAACACGTGTCTAACCCAAGATACTAGAGCAACTTAATACTTGACCTTTCCTGGGCCTATTTGATTTCAAAACTTTTGTGCTTTCCTGAGCACCACATTGGTATTGACGAAATAAAATTGTAACATATTTATTAAGTGCCTATACATTTTCAGGTGCTATGGTGATTATAATCACAGATACTACTTCATTCTAAGGGAATATTAAAAAGAAATATACTTTTACATGGTTACCTTCAAAATGACCACATACAGAATAGGAAACCCCTGGTCTAAAGGGCAAAGGAAAGATAAGCAGGTGGGAAGAAAAGAAAGATGGATGGCACAAAAGGAAGTGCTGGAGGAAAGTAAATTCTGGTTCAAAATAAGGAAAGTTCTTACAATTTGAGCAGCCTACCAATAGAATGGGCTGCACCCTGACCCTGTCACCAGGAGTGTTCAGGCAGAGCCTGGAGGTCTATTAGCCACAGAAACCACAGAAGGGAACCCACAGAGGAGCAGCCAGGACATGGGCCTCGAAGCTGTCTCCAGTGCTAAGATCCTACTTTGATCTTTGCCCTTCTGTACAAGCCAGTCTGACCCAGTTCAATTCCAGTTCAATACTTGGCTCACTGAGGAGTCAAGCTCTCGAAATGTAGGGTTAATTATATTAACTCAGGGTTCTTCTGTGAGGAAAAAAGTGGCCCTGCAGTGTTCCAGAGAGAACATGGGGCCTGCCTTTATACCTGCCAGTGCAGGGTCCCAGATAGTTCTGGGAACAAAGCTGGCGCTGGCTTAGACTGGGGGCTCCAGGTGAGCCTCCACATGGTTTGCCATATGCAGAGTGGAAAGGACTCCTGTCCAGCATACCTGTCCTCAGCCTGCCATCCAGAGTTCTGGGGTAAACCCAGGTTGATTTTTTCTTGATTCATCTTAGTGTCTGCTCATCAAAGAAATATGATGGTAAAATATCAATAAATACAAACATATTGATAGATAAATAGACAATAGAGAGTCTGTTGGGGAATGAATCTTGGTGATCCCTGCATCGTATCATATTTCATCAGGTATCTGTGTTAGCAGGGGTGGCAGCAGTAGGTATAATTCACTCACCTGAATCATTCCTGTATGTTGTTATGGCACATATTTGCACTTAAAGATACGTGCTGGAGTGTCCAACTCCAGATGCTCCTTGACTTGGGATGCGGTTACATCCTGATAAATCCATTGTAAATTGAAAATATCCTAAGTTGAAATCCATTTTGTACATCTAACTTACTAAACACCACACCTTAGCCTCGCCTACCTTAAATGTGCTCAGAACACTTAGATTAGCCTACAGTTGGGCAAAATCTTCTGACACAAAACCTAATTTATAATGGAGTGTTGAACACTGTGTGTAATTTACTGCATACTCTATGGAAAGTGAAAACGAGAATGGTTGCATCCTTATGGTTTCTACTGAAAAGTGTATTGCTTTCATGCCATCATGAAGTTAAAAGATTGTAAGTTGAACCCTCGTAAGTCAAGAACCTACTGGTCCTTCTGGAAATTTATATTGAAGAATGTCGTAACCTGCATAAAAAATTGAAAAAGGAAAGTGGGAGGAAGTCAAAAATCTCTATGGCCCCTTTATTTGTCACAACACTCATCTCCGCTTCTTAGTTAAAGATGGAGGCTGTCACATCAAGATAAGTTCTAAGTTGAGGAGTGCTGCTTTAGCACCCCACTCCAAAAATGGGTTTTGATAAGTGAATTTTATTGTTGCTTTGAAAGAAATAGTGAAGGCCGGGCGCAGTAGCTCATGCCTATAATCCTAGCACTTTGGGAGATCAAAGAAGGTGGATTGCTTGAGTTTAGGAGTTTGAGACCAGCCTGATTAAGAGTAAAACCCATATCTACTAAAAATAGAAAAATTAGCCAGGAGTGTGGCAGGCACCTGTAGTCCCAGCTACTCAGGAGGCTAAGGCAAGAGGCTCACTTAAGCTCAAGAGTTCAAAGTTGCTGTGATCTATGATGATGCCACAGCACTCTACCCAGATGACAGAGCGAGACTCTTTAAGGAAAAAAAAAAAAAGAAGTTTAAAAGGAATGGTGAAGAAAGAAGAGGGAAAAGAAAACTGTCACATTTTGAGGGACTGTGAAAGCTACGTGTTAGTAGAGACAATAGGAAGCTCAATGGAGCAGCTAAATCAATGGAAAAGAACACTTTCCTAATTCCCAAAGAAGAGAACTTCATCTGCAGAGGGACTTAATAAATATACTAGGGAGAGGAAGAATAAATTGTAAAAGGCTTATATTAGATTTAAAGGAGTTACTTCATTTATTCAAGTCTAGCTAATCACTGACTATATACTATTTGGTGAAAATACTTTTTAAAATATTTTGGGGAAAATTTTTCTTAGAAAGAATTTAGACAATAAAATTTTTATTTAAATAAACTCACTGAAATACTTGGATGCCAAGTACTTTACTGGGGCCAAGTGCCTGATACTCATGACATTGCAAACGTATTACATGCCAGTCATGGTGCTAAGGGTGTAGCCCATTTTGAAATCCCAAGAGGTGAGCAAACATTACAATTTCTTTTTTTCCACTCAATGTTGAATAAGTGAGGATTTGGGGAGATGAATTAAGCTGCCCAAGGTCACACTGGTAGTTAGTAAGTTATAGAACTTGGATTTCATCAGGTCTGGCTTACTTTAAAAAAAAAAGTTACTATATTATAAAGAAAAAAAAATGCTCTTATTTTATAGGAATAACTCAACCACTTATCTTAGTATTTATTCAATTTAACCAAGCAAATCTGAATGGAAGAATTACAAACCTAGGAAAAGCAATAAAAAAAGGAAATTAAGGGTGCAATATTTTTTATTTTGCTTCTTAAAAGGAATTGATGAACTGTAGTATTTCAAATTATATACATTTTCTATATTCTGTTGTTTTTACTGTCTAGCCTTACTGCTAGGTAACCAGACAGTTTTGAAATGTACAAAATAAACTTTAAAATCTTAGGTAAGACTCACTTCCCTTTAAATCAGGAGGAAGAATTCATTGACACTGCCAAGGACAGATTAGCCCAAGCTTTCACTTTTGCCAATCACCATCTTACATGATGCTGCTGTCTCTCACTGTGATGGAATCACAATTCCATCAGTGGAAGAAAATTTCCCAAAAGGTCAGTGGCAAAGCAGAGAATGACTGACAGAGCTTCTGGGCTCCATGAGGAAATATTGACAATAAAGTTCTTTTCAGAGTGGATGTGACTATTGTTGAATAGTGTATGACACGTCATTCTTAATCCTGCTTTAGTCCTATGTTAGGGCTTGTTCACATTTCAATCCCAACAGCAGAGAATGACTTTATTTCACAAAATGATTGCATAATAAATACATAAATATAGTAATAATAATACAATTTAGTGTGTTAAGGATGTCAAATGATTCACAAATTTAAATCAGATAAATCTTTGATTGGATCAAATAAGACCACAAATGGAAAATTCCTATCTTCCTAACTTAATTGAACTAAACAAACCCCCCCCCCAAAAAAAAAAAAAAATTCTCATGGGAATCAAGTGATAAGTGTCAATCTAATTTATGTGTCTCAAATTTGACATGACCTAGATTTTTAAAACAATCATAAAGGTTAAAGGATTGGGGGGCCATGAATTACAAACATTGGCACTATAAATATTTAAATGGAAACTGCTGGAATATGAAGGAGAGGTTTTTGCCTCACATGGGACAATCAGCCATAAGAGCTTCTGGCATCAGCATTTCTCTGGATATCTCTATAATGTCACAGCAGACTAAAACTGGTTTTACCTTAAAACGATCTTCATTTCAAGCTTAAATTGATTCAGTTTAGCATTGCACTCAACAGGGGCTGGTTACCTTGAAGGTGATATTTACCCTGAAGGAGCACAATAAGTCCCAAATGTCTTCAAGTTCTGCTAGCTAAGGGGGTCAACTTGAAAGTAACAGTGATGTCAAAACACAGAAGTGTACTTGTGGAACAATACGAAGATGAAGTACAAAGTCCTCTCATCTTATGGTTGTGGATCTGAATGGCTAAAAGCATTTCAGAATTGAGTTAGTCAGACATATTCTCACATGTTTTCTTTGTTTCAATTCTGCAAAGCAGTCAAAATAAAGTTACAAAAATAGTAAAAATGCCAATAGGGTTGAAGAACAGCCAACTGTTGAAGAAGATAAAAAAAAAAAAAACCCTGAAAATGTGATTAATTAAATTATTTTTCTCATCTCTATATTTTTCCCCTGTATTTTCATTTGCATCTCTACTTTCAGACAGAAAACTACAAAAGTAATTACAAGAGAAATGATTTCTATTTCCAGGTCACATACACAACTGCCATTGGTTTTTTGTTGTTGTTATGTCTACATAATAGTTGTACATATATATTTATGGCGTATGTGATGTTTTGTTACAAACAATGTGAATTAATCAAATCAGGGTAATTGGGAAATCCATCACGTCAGGCATTTAGCATTTCATTGTGTTGGGAATATTCCAGTTCTACTGTTTTACTCATATACTATTTTTTGATTATAGACATTTTATTGTGCTACCAATTATTCTTCATTCTAACCATCTGATCATATTTTTGCAACCATTTACCACCCCCACTTTTTCTTTTCTTCCAGACCACCCATTCAAGTCTCTGGCAACATCATTCTACTTTCTGTCTTGATGAGATCCATTGTTTTTAGTATGTTGATGGCACATACGAGTGAGAACATGTGCAATTTATCTTTCTGTGCCTGGCTTATTGCACTTAGCAAATGGTTCTCCAGTTCCATACATGGTGTGCATAGGCAGGAGTCCATTCTTTTTTTTGTGTATATAATATTCTATTGTGTATATGAATGACAAATTCTTTATCCAATCATCCACTGAGGGACACTTAAGTTGAATCCCTATCTTAACTATTGTAAATAGTGCTTTAGTAGACATTGGATGGCAGACTTTTTTTGATACACTGATTACCCTGCCCTTGGATATATACCCAGCAGTGGATTACTAGGTCATATAGTAGTTCTATTTTTAGATTCTTGAGGAACCTCTATACTATTCTCCATAGTGACTGCACTAATCTACATTCCCACCAAAGTGTACAAGTGTTCCCCTTTCTCCACATCTCAACAGCATTTGTTATTGCCTATCTTTTTGATGAGAATTTAATGGGGGTGAAATGATTTGCATTTCTCTGATGACTAATGATGTTTAGCATTTTTTCATACCAACCATCAATGTTAAGTTTTGCTTCAGTTTCTCAAATCTTCTTCCCACCATAAATCAATGAAAACTCATTTTTGCCTGCTCCTCTAACTTCCAATCCAGTCTCTAATGAAAGTACTCAAAGGATTCCTTAACACTGAAATCCGCAACTTTATTTTTTAGGTCTTACTTATTCAACAGCACAATGGAGAAGGAAAATCATTTTTAAATGACCAAAAAGAATAATAGAGAGGAAGGACCAGCAGAACCCAAGGAGTATTGTGTTTCTTTCAACACATCTCCCAAACCCGGACAGAGTATCACTTGTTCATATATTTGACCTTACAGTCATCCTAAACTCTTCCCAGATATGGGGGAAATGAATAACTATTCTCCCTCTTTTCATCAATCCATTCATTTAGTTACTAATTCTCCCAATTTTAATTGAGCCCATCTATGTGCCAACCACAGGGATAGAAACTCAGGACTCAAAGGTTAATAACATCGTCCCCAAGAAGATCTTGGATACCCAGTGATTCTGGTAAAGTAAAAGACATGTGAACTACTAACTAAGGAAATGTTCCACCAGTCTCCCTGGCCCTGAAAAATCCCAAAGACAGATTATTTGCCTGGTGACAGCACCTTGTAAGCAGATTTGCCATTTGCCACCTACTGCATCAAGAGATTGGGTGAATTCATTTAAAAGTGTCTGTGAAGCAATTGGTGCACTTTAGAATTGTTATTTTTCTGGCCACGGTATTTGATGGCAAATACTTGTGCACTTAGAAAAATGAAGGAACAAGGTGTCTGGGTTAGTGCAATAATTGCTTTAACTGATAATTATCATGTGGGCCATCGAGGCTTCTAAAGTTCAAAGAAATGGAACACATACTTTTTAGATACTAAACCACTTTTAGTGTCCTGTTCTGCTATAAATTAAGCATGAAAGAATTCTAAATACAATGCAAAGCAATCCTGCCTTCCCTCACTTTGGAAGCCTTTCCCTTTCCTGTGCCCCTCAGGGTTCTGCCCAGCCCAAGGTGCATGTCCATTTATCCCACGTCTCCAGCCTAGAGGGCTTACTGTGTCGCTTAGTATACTTTCAACTTGCAGGTGAAAACCTTGCCCACATCTACCTCCTAAGCATCCTTTTTATAACTGTACCTTAGGCCTTGTGTCCCTAAGCACCTATTACAAGGTCCTTCCCATAGCAGATGTCCAATAAGTGATTATGTTATGTAAAAGAAAATTATCATTACAAGAAATCAGTATATTTTCATAGCTAAGGCTAATATTGCCTTTGCTAAATATGTCCTTCTTTTCTATCCTAAAACTATTAAAATAATATTTTTTAGCGTCTAAAATGTATGGAAAGAGTAAAAAGAGACTTCTTGTTCTAATCATCTGTCATTTGATTGTGATGGCTGATGACATGTGGAGAGAAGGAGACATTCAATAGGGACTTAGGGCAAAAAGTAGAGTGTTTCCTATAACAGATAATTAGTTGCAATGAGGTTGATTTATTTATATTTAATATTATGCTTACTGGGTATCTTCCCTACTGCTTCAAGAACCTATGTTTCACTGAGAAGTTTATTGTATAATTTGTTCCCTTCTTTAATTAGCAAGTCATTTAATTAACACATGCTTACTGAGGGTTTGCTATATGTAAGGAACTGCTTTAGGGAATGTGGAGAACATAGAAAATGCCCACGAGTATTGTCAGCACAGGTGTGGTAGGGCAGAAAAAGGCATTAATTAGGAATTACAGAGGAATATTTAAGGGAGCACCCTGTTCCTCTAAGAATGCGTGGATAGTGGAGAGTGGAGAAGGCTGACTAGACCAGAAGTTCACCTTGGGTGTCTCACTGACCATTCCTTTAGTGAGTCAGTGACTGAAGAGGAGGACATAGCTGGGACAGGATGTCAGAGCAAGTTGCCATGGGCTCTGAATACACAGCGAGTTGCTAAAATCGGTAGCGTTGATTCAGAAAGATAAACTCGGCGACAGTATTAAAGATGAACTAAAGTAGGTAGAGACCAAGAAAGAGGCTTGGGAAGCCATGGGAAGTGACCAGCAAGGGGAAAATCCAGAACTGTGGATTTTCAGGACCTACCATGCACCCAACTCTCCTTGACTCCCCTTATTGTTAATATTTTCTACACTACTTTTTCCTCCTTTTTCCTTCTTTTTTTTTTTTTTTTCCTTTTTCCTTCTTATGTCTAATCCTTCCCCTTCAATACTGGGGTCTCTAACAGGCAGGACTAGTATCTTCATCCAAATGGTGGAAAGGGGAGTGTAAGTCACTGGAATCATTGCCAGTGGTGATTAAAAAAATTTTCACTTTTATGAGGCTATGATTTGCCTACTCAATGAGAACACATCTGAAAGAATTTACAAAATGCTAGGTTCACAGAAGTTTAATACATATATTCCTTCCACCAGCACCTTGACCCTCATAAAATGAAGCAACAAAATTAACAGCTCCACATTCCACTGTTTTATGCTTTCATAAAACCCACTCTGAGTAGGAACTCCTCCATGCAGCACCCTGATGTCGTCGGTGGAAGGGATTTCTCCTCCTGCCTTGAAATCTGAGTTCTCCTCCTACTCTATCTTCATTGCAGTGGCCAGTGAAAAGTCTTACCACTTGCACAGGATTTATGCAACCAGAGAGAGGGAACCCTGGTTCACGCACATCTGATTCCCACGGCATCAAATAAGTGACCTTATGCCTCCTGGATGTAAAGTTGTTCCAGGTTTGTGGAATGAATACACACATAAGATTTATCAGCCACTCTTTCAGGGATTCTGAGATCTTGCAAAATATATGGGAAATAATATCTCTCTCCTAATTCCTCTTGCCCTAAGGATTTTGAAATGAATTTTTCCTAAGTAACCAATTTTGCTAAAGCTGCTCAGTGTCTCACAAAGAACATTGTGAGCGATTAGGTATGGACTAGGGGCATGTGAAGCAGAGCATTGGTCCTCACCTTGTAGAACACAGAGATTTAAGACCAGTATACCTTAAACATAACCGGATGTGTACATTTTTAAAAAGTGAAACTTAGCATATTCTGCTGTGCTGTGCTGTGTGCCGGAGCCATTCTGCAAATGTTCAGAATGCAATTAATTTCTTGACTGTATTTAGTACCACATGCTCATCCTTAACCCAGTAGAGTATTGTCTGCATTAGACTGCATGTGATGGGGAGATTGCCACAGCAAGAGCGTAGCAATCAGACTGCCCTTTGACACAGAGATGAAAAGATCTTTCAGTCAAGCCTTGAAAACAAATTCAGGAGTTTAAGAATGGTGTCTAAATAGATGGGCAATTGGAGAATGTGATTGCCAACTATCATAATAAAGAACTTCAGGATGCTGAGAATGGTGTATCAGAGTACAGAGTAATTGGCTCAAAGTATGTCCAGTATTGTGCGGGGAGAATGGAGACACATGTGTGTTGCTACCTCACTGCACACAAAGGCCATGCGTTGTGTCACACTAAGTTGCCATGAATCCTCCCTCAAGGTGACTTAGAAAGCTGGCAGACCCCTGCAACTAAGGCATTTTTTATTTTATTTACCACTCAAAAGAGCTTGGAATGCTACCGGAGGAGCAAGGGTCTGCAGCTGTTTCCCTACCAGTGTACCTGGTAACTTTAACAGTTTGGATTTAGCTGATCTTGCCTTTTTTTAATTATGGCCAGTCTTTCCCCCAATTAGAAATGCAATACCTTGTCATTATGAAAAATGTGGAAAATGTAAAAGAATAAAAATGAAGAAAAACAAAAATTATCTGTAATCACTTCACTCAGATATAATCACAGTTAAATACACACGTACACAGAAACACACACGAAGTATGACAATTAAGCTCATGACCTTGCCAGCACGTGCTTAGACTGACAGCACTGTGCAAACAACTCGGTAAGGTTTCACAACCTTGGTACATCAGTGTCTCACTGTTGTTTTTGTGTTGGCCTGTGGCAGTATCTTACTGAGTGGCGTTCATTATTGTGGTTGTGTGTTTTTATGGGATGTCACGAGAATGATGGAGCTTGAACTAGAGCAACAAACAAAAATTCAATTTCTTGTCAAAGTTGTCAAGAGTGAAAATGAAGTCAGGAGCATGTTAGTCCAAGTTTGTGGGGATAATACTATGACTACAACAGCAGGTACACATGGATTAAATGTTTTTCTGGAGAGAAAGAGTCACTGATGAAGAGAAGTGAGAGTGGCCAGTAACAACCAGAACTGAAAAAAACATTGCAAAATTTGTCAAATTGTGTGTCAAAATCTTCAGCTGACTGTGAGAAGCAGTGAAGACCAGGTAAACACCAATAGAGAAACAGGAAAATCTTAACTGAAAATCTTGGCATGAGAAAGTTGTGTTTCTTGTATCCATGCATCAGCTCATGCAGCATTGTGTATGACAGAGTTTTTAGCCAGTAAACAAACAACTGTATAGGAACAGTCTCCCTACTCACCTGATCTGGCCCCCAGTAGCTTTTTTATTTACCTTAAGACAAAGGAAATATTGAAAAGAAGACCTTTTGATGACATTCAAGACATCAAGTTTATTAATGACAACAGCTCTTGTGGCCATTCTAGCAAAAGAGTTCTAAAATTGCGCTGAAGGTTACACTAGGTACGTATCTTCGCAAGGGGAGAACTTTGAAGGTGCCATAGTGATATTCAACAATGAGGTATCCAGGATGAGTTCATGAACTTAATTGTCAGACCTGGTAAACAGATTTGAGGTCATAATATATGCTGTATTTTTAACCTGTGCTTTTAACTTAAAACTATTTCCCCATTTTATTTTCTATTCTTCTGTAAGAGCACGTTCTTCCATAAAAGCAACATCTTTCACTTATGCGTGTATCACACAGCTTATGAGACCAATCTTCCTGTTTTGGACAAGTAGGCACATTCTATTTGGGAGAGGTTATTACAAACAAGACCGTGATGAGCATCCCAAGCTGTGGACATTTGCAGAGAATAAATTCCTACGCGTAGAGTTCCTGAATTTAGTCTACTCTGATTTCATTGTCAAAATACCTAAATATAATTTCTGCCAATGTATTTAACCACAAGCTTAGTAGGAGGGGATGTGGCCACTCCACGAGATCCTTGGGCACAGGAAGCCAAGGGAGGGCTGTGGGATGGGCTCTGCTCCTCCTGGCTGGACCAGGAGGGTGTCCTACCTGGAGCAAGGGCCTGAGATGGGCATTCCAGAGCAGCCAAACTGGGATCTGTGACATGATGGTGGGGAAATATTTTTTCCAAAATGATGTGCTTTTCACTTAATGAACAGCTGGAATAGCAAATTAGACACTAAACATTGTGGAATCAAATCCCACCCATCAGCACTACAGCTGTATTAAAGCCAACAGCTGGATCAGAAAGATGGAGGTCCCTCACCCCATTATATTCACTTCCAGTCCTCAAAGAAACAGCCCCTTGAGATGCAATCTGCCTGCAACGTCTAGGTGGCAGCTAACTTTAATTAGGGGAAACCACACGTGATGCTAAACCAGACAAACAAAAGCATGGCACAAGAAGCTTCTGGAGGATACAGGTCATGTCTCAACGACGATCAGTCAACGTCCTATTTCTAGAGGAAGGGGTAGTATTTATCAATAAGATGAAATTTTAAATCCTGTCGCATCTCTGCCTTATAGTGGCAGGACACGTATGAGCATCAGACTCACTAAAATGCCACGATTTTCGGATGGCTGTTGCATTTGCTTTCACTTCTCCCCAAGTGGCTACCGCAGAATAAATTTCAGGGAATGCATGTTCTGGGGGCTTGTTTTTGCTATCTTGCTGACTGCAGTTCCTCCCAGCACAGCTTCCAGTGGGCCAGGGAGGAGTCTGCTCTCATGTATTATTCAGGGACTGCCATGATTATTTGGTTCAGAGGCGCCCTGCTTTGTGTTGCCTTGCTGGGATTTGGGCACGAGGACGTCTCAAAGGTGCCCTGAAAAGCTGTGGTTTATGCATGCGGGTATCTACCTGCAGGCTAGAGCCACCCCAGAGTGAGATAGGGCCCCCTTCAGTTTCACTCACAGCTCTAATCCCAGCTGGGCAACGCAGAACACCAGATAGCACACTCAGATTGTGCTATCCGGCTCTCCGCGTTCAGCCAGCTCTCAGCTCAGCTAATTTCTCAGGCACTGCTTCTAGGGAATGTGTGAATTACATAAGGTAGAAATGCTGAGGTGTCTCCATTATCATTGTTAGCTCTGGCCAATTCAGACAGGAAAATCAGGATATTTAAGAGCAAGGCACATGTTGGAATATTTAGATCCATCTTTGACAGCTTGGATGCAGATATGCCTAAATCATCACAAAAACATAAGAAAAATTAGTTTATGGCTTTCATATGAAAGCTATAACCCAGTTATAACCTAAGAATACGGGGCAGGGGGAGAGGGACGGGAAGGAGGGGGGATGATGGGCGAAGGGAGGGTGATTGGTGGGATTACACCTACGGTGCATCTTACAAGGGTGCATCTTACATGTGAGACTTAGTAAATGTAGAATATAAATGTCTTAATACAATAACTAAGAAAATGCCAGGAAGGCTATGTTAACTAGTGTGATGAAAATATGTCAAATGGTCTATAAAACCAGTGTATGGTGCCCCATGATCGCATTAATGTACAGAGCTATGATTTAATAATAAAATAAATAAATGAATAAATAAATAAATAATAATAATAAAAAATAACAGTAAAAAAAATAAGAAAAAAATCACTGCTGTCTAGATTCTTCTGTTTTTGGTTTTTTTCTGAATTCTTCTATCACAACTAGGCAATCATTAAGTGTATGAAGCAAAATACTAAGAGATCCCAACCTGATCCCACTTCTTTCTAACTCTCAAACTAAGAGTGCCTCAGATGTCATCTCCCAGATCTGCAGCCCCCAACCCCTAGCTGAAGACCAGTACAGGTCCACGGCCACACAGCAGCAGGTGAGTGATAGGTGAGCCAGCGAAGCTTCATCTGTACTTACAGTGGCTTCCTGAGCCTCGCGTCACTGCCTCTGCTCTGCCTCCTGTCAGAACAGGGACAGCAGTAGATTCTCACAGGACCACAAACAATACTGTAAACGGGGCATGTGAGGGATCTAGGTTGCAAGCTGCTTATGAGAATCTAATGCCCCCCCCCCCCCCACCCCAGAACAAGCCAAAAAAACCTAATATAAAACAACAACCGGGTGCCAAAGAGGTTGGGGGCGGCTATCAAAAAATATTAAAAAGGACAAACAAAAAAAAAAAA
>CAUYPK010078626.1:0-18034 GCA_963574355.1 Loris lydekkerianus | reverse complement strand
GAGATAGATAGAGAGATAGATATAGATATATAGAGAAGGAAAGGAAAGGAAAGGAAAGGAAAGGAAAGGAAAGGAAAGGAAAGGAAAGGAAAGGAAAGGAAAGGAAAGGAAAGGAAAGGAAAGGAAAGGAGGCAGGCAGGCAAGAAGGCTGAGCTGGCGTCAGGTCAGACTTCACTCTGCTGTTTTTCTCTCCTTTCTCTACCAATAAAGCCTTTCCAATCCCTGCACTGGCCTCTTCTCCTTACCACCCAACCCTACCCCTAAACCCCACAATCTGAAGACACTCCAGGAGCTGCAACCATAGTAAGTGCCCTGGCCTATGCAGAAGCAGAAGGTTCCCAGGAGCTCACCTGACATTCTAAAAGGCATGAAGATCTTCTCATTGGTGTCTGGGTGTAGAATAGCCTGGAAAAAGCCAGGGGCAGAGCACAGGGTGACAGTGAGGAAGGGGGGAGAAAAGGAGGAGGGGGACAAGCAGAGGCGCTTAGGGAGGAAGGGGGGAAAGGACAGCTTCTCCAGGAAGACTCAGACACCAGTAACTGTGTGCTGCCTTCTGGCCTGTTAGTCTTTTCCACCCTTTAGGGTAAGAGAATCAAAACTTAAACAGCACCCCGACTCCAGACTAATCCTCAACACTCACTGTAGGGAGCACAAAAACTGATGGGGACCAGGGCTATGCCTTCCTTGCAGACTCTCAACCCCCATACCCAGCACATAGTAGGCATATAATGATTTTGTGGATGGACCCCAGTCCCTTCCTAGAGCTCAGAGAGCCCAGACAAAGGCCAGCCTGTCCTGAGCCTCAGGCTTCAGAAACCCTAGCCCTGAGGTGCTGGGTCAGAAGGAAGAGGTGAGGGACCTGGAGAGACGGAAGGCATGAAACAGCCATGGGAGGAGGGGCTTCCACTAGATCCCAGGACAGGGTAGGGTAGGGCCCAGGAGGGGATGGAGAAGGACAGAAAAAGAGTCCAAAATTGGATTACCTGTTTGATTTTCTGTGCACTCCAGAGCTAGAAGAAAGACAGAAAAAGGGAGGGGGGGGGGAAAGGAAAAGGAAATAAATGACAAATGAAAGCCATATTTTCTATATAAATCTAAGGCATGAAACAATAAAAATCCTCAAAGAAACTGTGGGGAAAACACTTGAAGTTATTGGACCAGGGAAAGACTTCAGGAAGAAGACTTCAGTGGCAGTGACAACAACAGCAAAAATAAACAAATGAAACTTAATTAAATTGAATAGCTTCTGTAAAGCTAAGAGATAATAACCAAAGCAAACAGACAACCATCAGAATGGGAAAAGATATTTGCATATCATGAATTGGACAAAAGCTTGAAAACTAGGATCTATAGAGAACTCAAATTAATCAACATAAAAAAAGCCAACAATCCCTTATAACAATGGGCAAGAGAGATGAATAGAACCTTCTCTAAAGAAGACAGACAATGGCTAACAAAAATATGAAAAAATGCTCTGCTCATCATCTGTAATCATCAGAGAAATGCAAATCAAAACTACCCTGAGATATCACCGAACCCCAGTGAGAATGGCCCACATCACAAAATCTCAAAGCTGCAGATGCTGGCGTGGAGGTGGAGAGAAGGGAACACGTTTACTGCTGGTGGGACTGCAAACTAATACAACCTTTTTGGAAGGAAGTGTAGAGAATCCTCTAGGAACTAAAGCTAGACTTCCCATTTGATACTGCAATCCCATTACTGGGCACTACCCAGAAGAAAAAAAATCCTTTTATCATAAGGACATCTGCACTAGACTGTTTACCGTAGCTCAATTTACAATTGCCAAACTGTGGAAACAATCTAAATGCCCACCAATCCAGGAATGGATTAACAAGCTGTGGTATATGTATACCATAGAATACTAGTCAGCCACTAAAAAAGATGGCAACTTTACATCTTTTGTATTAACCTGGATGAAGTTGAAACACATTCTTAGTAAAGCATCATAAGAATGGAGAAGAATCCAATGTACTGAATTCTGATATGAGGACAATTGATAACCTAGTACATGGTGGGGGGTGGGGCAATAGGGGATCAGAGAGAGGGAAGTGGGGGGGGGTCATGGTGTGTACACATCTCTTGGAGGAGGACACAATTATAAGAGGGCCTCTACCTAACAAATGCAATCAGTGTAACCTGGTTCTCTGTACCCTCAATGACTCCTCGACAACAACAACAACAAAGAAAAGAAAGCCATATTTTCTAACCAAGACATCCAGATCCAAAAGTCCCCTGGGAGGCTGAGGTGGGGGATTGCTTGAGTTCAGGAGTTCATGACCAGCCTGAGGAAGAGCAAGACTCCCATCTCTACTAAAAAGAGAAAAAAACTAGCCAGGCATGGTGGTACACACCTGTAGTCCCAACTACTTGGGAGACTGAGGCAAGAGGATCGCTTTAAGCCCAGGAGTTTGAGGTTGCTGTGAGCTATGATGAGCCATGGCACTCTACCCAGTGCAACATAGTGAGACTCTGTCTCAAAAATAAAATAAAATAAAATAAAATAAAATAAACCAGGGGTTCTTGATACTGGCTGTACTTGAGAATTCCATGGAGAATCCTTTCACTGTTTTTCTAAAGCTCCCTATTTGAGTCTAAGTCATGACCAGTAAGAATCCCTGATTTAAATGAAGACACTTCAGTTGTCTGCTAGATTCACCAGTGGTAGCATAGCATGATTTTTTTTTAGGAGAAACAATGGCCTGGATTCTTGGCTTTGCCTCTTCAACTTTTAAACCACAGTTCCCTCATCTGTAAAATGAGAACAATAGCCACACCTTTAACATAGAATTATTTTTTTTAATTTCTTTTTTTTTTTTTTTTGAGAAGGAGTTTCATTCTGTTGCCCAGGCTATAGTGCCATGGCGTCAGCCTTAGTCACGGCAACCTCAAACTCCAGGATTCAAGAGATCCTCCTGCCTCAGTTACCTAAGTAGCTGGGACTATAGGTGCTTACCACAATGCCTGGCTAATTTTTCTTTTTCTTTTCTTTTTCTTTTCTTTTTTTTTTTTTTTAGTAGCGATGGGGTCTCACTCTTGCACAGGCTGGTCTTAAACTTCTGAGCTCAAGCAATCCTCCCACCTCGGCCTCGCAGAGTGCTAGGTTTACAGGTATAAGCCACTGCACCTGGCCTAACCTAGAATTGTTGAATAGTTATATGGAAAGTTCTTAGAGCAGTGTTGGCACATAGTAGGTGCTTTATATGCTTACTGTTGGTGTAAGAAGGTTGTAAAGAGAAAAAGATTTCTTTTCAAATGAGTGATGAGGTTGTTTCTTCCAGCCCAGTGTGAGGGACAGGCTGAAGAAACAGAACAACTCTCAATCCATTCAAATGACCTAACTACTGCATGTCATTAAATCTAAGATATCCTTGATCCTAAGATACACTATTATACACGACATAAGAAAGAAAACTCTGATGTAATGCCAAGATCCCCATCAAGTAAAAAACTCATCCCATTTTAGAGATGCTAAAATGTGATATAGTAAGTCTCTTCAAATCAAAGAATGACAGTAAATAAAAATTTACCCTTTGGGCAAACCAAAGGCCAATACATTTTCAATGCAGCCAGAAGAATACAGGGCTAAAAGGAAGATACAGCCCACAGCTGATGTTTAAAGTTTTATAAGAGAATAGTTGCTATGCCTCATATGGTAATGCTGGTCATCTGGAATACAAATTAAGCTACAGAAGTTAAGAAGGCTACTGGGTAGTAAAAATAGAAGTTATAAAATTGATACATTAAACTTTATGCATTTTAGTCACAGCTGAGTCCCTCAAAACTTAATTCACAGCCTAATTAACTCTTATTTTAGATACACTTCCAACACACTTGATTGTCTGCCATTCCAGATTAGAAGCAGTAGATTTTTAAAAATAATAATTGGGAAACAGAGGGGACTGGTGAGAAAAACCAAATGCAGAATCACTGGTAACACAAAGGTAAGTGAGAGCATGATAGTAAAGAGGTTTTAAACAGTGACAAAAGGCTGGCCCTTCCCTCTCTGCTCCTAAAGGGCCCTCCTGAAGCACAGCCCCCAGTCCAGGCTCCAGCCCAGGGGCGCTGCAGGCTCCTGCGGCCCCACACTTTCCACTACAATCATAACCTTCCCAGCCTCTCACAGACAGGAAGCTGCTTCTCAGTACTATCTCCCAGCAAACCCCCACAGGGCGTGGCAAACAACAGGTGTTCAATAAATGCTTGGTGAAGGAATATAATCTTCTACAATACATCATACATGTGTAAGTATGCCCAGGATGTAACTGATTTATGGTTAAGCATGGCGAAGTAAACAAACAGATCTATCTTATTTCCCCAAATCCTTGACAAAAGAACAGCAAAAAAATAAACCAGCTGAAAATCTCATCAGGACAGGAAGGGGAGGAAGAGGTACATGGGAAGTCCTTAGAGCACAGTCAGCCCACAGTAGGTGCATGACAGCATGTCAGAGAGGCCACACGTGTCTGAAGGGTGGAGAGCTGAAGAGGGGATGAACAGCCAGCAGTGCTGAGAAGAGCAGCAGTGCATCCCATGAGCCACTCAGAAGAGGTGTGGTATGGCAGAGCCAGAGAGCAGGGAGAGGTTGAATGTCCCTTTGAAGGAGAAGGGAGGCCCAAAGCCCCACACAGCTGATGAAGGCCTATTCTCAGGGAAGCCATTTCAGAGCAGCCTGGATGTGGGTCACAGGCATAGCGGTGATAAGGCAAAGGTCTGAGTGTTGAACAGAGGTCTCCCCAGGAGCCTGTGCTCGGCTCCCAGAACACAGCCTGGGAAGGGATGGAGATACCTTCTCTAGGGAAACAGAAAGGCTCCCAGAGAAATGACCCCCTAAGAGGGCCAGCTTTGAGGACATGCTATCCATGCAACGCCCAACAGGCCCTATTCTAGGGGTCTGATGCTTGTGTCTTTAATACAATCAGGGACCACACAATAATACATGTATTATGGTCAATAAGAAGCCACACATACAACCGTGGTCCCTCCAAAATGATAATGAAGCTGAAAAATTCCTTTTGCCTAGTGACCTCATAGCTATTGTAAGATCATAGAACAAGCCAGGTGCAGTGGCTCACGCCTGTAATCCTGCCATTCTGGGAGGCCAAGGCAGGTGGATTGCCTGGGCTCACAGTTTGAGACCAGCCTGAGCAAGAGCGAGACCTCATCTCTAAAAATAGCCAGGTGTTGTGGCGGGCACCTGTAGTCCCAAGCTACTTGGGAGGCTGAGGCAAGAGATTTACTTGAGACCAAGAGTTTGAGGTTGCTGTGAGCTATGACGTCACTGCACTCTACCAAGGGCAACAAAGTGAGACTCTGTCTCAAAAAAATAGAACATATTACTCACATGTTTGTGTTGACTCTGCTGTAAACAAACTTAATGTGCTGCCAGGTGTATAAAAGCCTAGCACACGCAACTATAGCCTAGTGCTGCCAGGTGTATAAGCCTAGCACACACAGAATGTAATACTTGATGACAATTAATGACTATGTTATGTTACTGGCATATGTGTCTACTACATTATACTTCTTATCATTATTTTAGAATGTGCTCCATATATATATATATATAAATCTGTATCTATCTATGTCTATATCTCTATATATGTCAATATATCTATATATAGACACTTCTATATATAGATACATATCTATATATATCTCTATATATAAAGTTAACAGTAAAACAGCCTCAGGCATTTCCTTCAGGAGATATCTAGAAGGAGACACTGTTATCAAAGGAGATGACAGTTCCCTGGGTGTTGTTGCCCCTGAAGACTTTCCAGTGAGACAAAGCCTAGAGGTGGAAGGCAGTGCACACTGAGGCTGTAAGCCAGAACTATACCTATGATATTGATTGACCTGACCCCGTGTGGGCCTAGGCTAAGGTGTGTGTTTGTCTTAGTTTTTAACAAAAATGTTTTAAAATTTTATTTAAAAGTTTAATATAGAAAAAAGTTTATGAAATAAGGATATAAAGCAAGAAAACATTTTTGTACAGCTGTACAACGTGTTTGTATTTTAAGCTAAGTATTACTACGAAAGAGTCAAAAAGTTAAAAAAATTAAAGCTTATAAAGTAAAAAAGTTATAGTAAGCTAAGTTTTGTTTTTTTGGGGGGGGCACAGTCTCCCTCTGGGAGAGTGTGCTATGGTGTCAGCCTACACCTGAGTTCAGTCAATCCTCCTGCCTCCTGAGTTTTCTATGTTTAGTAGAGATGGGGTCTTGCTCTTGGCTCAGGCTGGTCTCGAACTCCTGAGCTCAAGCAATCCACCTGCCTTGGTCTCCTGGAATACTAGGATTATGAGCATGAGCCACCATGCCCAGCCACAGTAAGCTGAGTTTAAATCATTATAATAATTTATATTTAGTGTAGCCTGGCTGTACAGTATTCTTTTTTTTTTTTTTTTAATTCAGTCTTCCTAGAGACCATCAAAAATTGCCAGTGTCGACTATATTGCAAGTCATCACAGTGGGGTACTGGGAAAAGTTTTCAATTAGCAATAATCACACCTCGGATAAACCTCATTGGCTATGATATTGCCACTGCACAAAGCTGTACAGTGTTTTTAAAGTCCACAGTAGCGTACCGTAACGTCCAAGGTCTTCACATGCATTCATCACTCCCTCACCAACTCTCCTACACCGACTTCCAGTCCTGGAAGCTGCATTCGTGGTAAGTGCCTCACACAGGTGTGCGCTTTTATAAAATCTCTTAAACTGCATTTTTCTTGTGCCTCTTCTATGTTTAGACACACAAGCACCACTGTGTTACAGCTGCCCACAGTACTCAGTGCGCACATGCTGTGCTGGTTTTTAGCCCAGGAGCAACAGGCTACACCACACAGCCAAGGTGTGAGCAGGCTGTGCCATCTAGGTTTGTGTAAGAGCACTCTATGACATTCGCACAGTGACAAAATGCCTAATGATGCATTTCTCAGAATGTGTCCTTGTGGTTAAGCCACACATGACTTTACCTTTATTTATCCTTGAATGTGTAGTTTGTAAGTGAAAACAAATAGGAACAATGGGGCATGTGCTGATGGCCTGGAGTCTCAGCTCACATGCCATCCAGCCTCATACTGCCTCTAGCCACCTCCCGGGGATGGGTTCTTGACTACCCACTTCTCACCATCCACTCAGTGACTGCTGTTACCCTCCACTCCCGGGGGAGGGCTAGGAGCATGGAGGGCCAGGTAGGCCATGCAGGTCCCACAGGTCAAGTTGCAGGGCAGGACTCTGGGAGCCTAACAGGGTCTATATTTGCATTCTGAGTGCCGCCACCCCCAGCATGACTGAGGGAGAAAGACATTAAATAATAGCAAATAAAAATAAAAAAAGAAACTTTGCAAGTCTGGGGCTGGGAGGGGGAAGAGCACTGAAAAGAGGGAAAAGCTTTTTTCTGCTTTGTGAACAAGGGCCTTGCATTTTCATTTTGCACTGAGCCTCACAAATGTTAAGAAAAGGAATTCTAGAGGTGAAAGGAAAAAGGAATTCTGAGGAAATGAGATAATTCAGGAACTAAAAGAAAATCTTTAAAATGCTATAGTATTTTCAGAGCAGTAAGACATGAAAGAGGAACATAATGCAATAAAAAAAAAAGAAGAGCAGTGAACAAATACTGGCTCCAACTAGATGTGGGGCCTTGGGCAAATTACTTTGCCTCTGTGCCTCAGTTTTTCCAGCAGTAACATGGGTTGTTGTAAGGGTTGGGCAGAAAGTGTGTGGTGCTCTCTGGCAGTCTGCATTTCCCCTCAGGCCCACAGCTGAACTGATGCTTCCCAGCCTCCCCCTGCAGTCACGTGGCCTTTCAGGGTGATGGGTACTGGCTCATGGGCTGTGGATGGCAATGATGTTTGTCATCTTCAGGCTGGCCCCAAAGCCTCCCACAGAGGACCTATTGGACAACAGTGAGGACCTAGAAGATGGTAAAACCGTGAGGCAAACTGGGGCCAGTCCTTGAACTTGGCAGATGCTAAGTCCCCGGGTTGCACTGAATTCAGATATGAATGAGAAGTCAACGTTACTGTGGTAAACTCTCAAAATCTGGGGGTTATTTGTTCCAGCACTTGGCTTAATCTAATAGAGTCTTGAATGAGACATGCATGTATAAATAATGTGACTCACAGAATGTGCTCAATATATTTGCCTAAAATAGAGGGGACGCAATTCCAGTGAGCAATAGTTTTTTAAAGGATTTACTCATTTTTCAAGGTAACTTCATCTCTATTATGTCATTCTCATGCATGTGAGGCAGGTAGCTGCTCACGTCAGAGAGACTAATTGACCAAGCCAGGGTCCCAGGGGACAGGATACAGACAGCCACTCAGGCATCCTGGCCTCCAGGATGGGATTTTTCTGCTCTCTTGGAACCCCTCTGGAGCAGATCAGCGTCTGAGGTTGACCAGGGTGATGACCAGGCCTGAGGCTGTAAGCCATAACTATACCTATGTCCCTCAGATTCAAGAACTGCCTCCTCTACCCTCCCCCAGGGAGCAGCAATGGGGAGTTAGGCAGTGGCTGGCTCACCAGCAAAGGCAGAGTGAAAGAGGGCCAGGAACCCAGAGCCTACAGAAATGTGTGCCACCCTACAAACACCACCACCACACACGTGGCTAGTAGGTTAATACCACAGATGAAAGGCAATGGTAAAGTCTCATCTGATGATTCCATGCTTTTGTTTTGCTGAGTACTTTTCCTTCCATTAATTATTTGATTCTCATACTCAGGTACCTGATCCCATAGAACAGATGAGAAGAACAAAGCTTAGAGCCTTGTCCAAGTTCGCAGAGTTGGAGTCAGAACTATATCTCATGACCTCTAATTCAGCTTCATTCATTCATTCATCCATTCACTCTCAGATCCTTTCACACTTAGTAAGCACGTACTATGTGTCAGACTAAGTGCTATGTGTTTTCTAGGGGATTCATATCTATTAACTTATTTAATCCCCTCAACAGCCCTAGAAGGTAGGCACTAATGTATCTCCCATTTTATAGATGTGGAAACTGAGGCTCAAAGAGATTAAGTGACTTGTCCAACGTTCCACAGCGTAGCTGGGATTTGAACCCAAGTCTGGTTCCAGAGACTCCACTCTTAACCACCTCATACACCCATTGTCAAATGCTAGCACACCCCTACACTGTTCTGCCCCCACAGACATGTAGTATATTTTGGAGATCTTTCCATACCAATACACAGGAAGTAGCCTTATTTTTCCTAACAGAAACCTTGAATAACTATAGTATAAAATGTCCCCTATTGATGAACTTTAAGGCTATTTCCAAGCTTTTATTTTACTGTGATAAAATACACATAACATAAAATTTACCATCTTAGGCACTTTTAAGTGAGTACTTCTCTGGCATTAAGTACATTCATATGTGTGCAGGCATCACCACCATCCACCTCCAGAACTTTTTCATTTTTCCCAAATGAATCTCTGTACCCATTAAACTAACTCCCCATTCCTCCCCTAAGCTCCTGAACATTCTACTTTCTGTCCCTATGACTTTGATGATACTAGGTACCTCATATGAGTGGAATCATATAATATTTGTGACTGTCTTATATTTTTGCTATTAAAAATGATACTCCAATGAATTTTACTGGTATTATTATCATATAAACATTTAAAGAAAAAGGACAAATTATGCAGATATCTGTGGCATGATACAGAAGAAACTGATGATTACTGTAGGGAGAGGAAGTAGGCAATTAGGGGACAGGGAAAAGGAGATCTTTTTTTTTTTTGAGACAGAGTCTCAAGCTATCGCCCTCAGTAAAGTGCTCTGGCGTCACAGCTCACAGCAACCTCCAATTCCTGGGCTTAAGGGATTCTTTTGCCTCAGCCTCCCAAGTAGCTGGGACTACAGGCACCCACCACAACACTCAGCTACTTTTTGGTTATAGTTGTCATTGTTGTTTGGCAGGCCCAGGCTGGATTCGAACCCACCAGCTCTGGTGTATGTGGCTGGTATCTTAGCTGCTTGAGCTTCAGGTGCTGAGCCAGGAGACCTTTTTAGTTCTCTATTCTTTTTATATACCTTTAGGATTCTGGCCTACTCAAAAAAATTGTTAAAAAAATTAAAGGTAACCACTAAAAAAAAGAAAGTAGGTGCACAACTTCCAAGCCCTTTGTTGACCCACACAGCACTGACCTTGAACTATGCAACAAAATCCATGTCCCGTACGTCCAATTATAGAACAGTAGCTGGCAGGTGGCTGGCCTACTGCACTACATTTCCCAGCCTCCTTTGCCTCAAGGCTTGTCCATGTGACTAAGCCCACCAGTGGCATCTGAGGGGAAGTAATGTGCTTTTCCAGGCCCAGTGTGCCTTTTCCTTTTCCTATGAGCCAGAGAAAGGACATGGCTGTAGCCCAGCCTTGGCCATGCAAACAGGACTTGCCCAAGGAGATGGTAGAGAAACACCCTAGGTCCCTGATGATCCTGTGGAGCAGAGCCACTTGCCCACCTAGAACTTCAACTGTCGCATGGGGGAGAAATAAACTTATATTTAAGCTATAGTGTATTTGAGGGTCTTTTTCTTACAATAGCCAGCTACTATTACTCTAACTAATATAACATATTTGGGGTTATAGGAAACTGCCTCCCAAGACATCAAGGAAAGCTTTCCGGGAAAGAAAGAAGAGAATAGAAGCTGAGATGGTGCTTGAGGCTCTTCAGGTGGCATCTGGCAAGGTACCAGCCATGGAGGGCTTTAAGTAAGGTAAGAGGAACATCTTCATTTCTATGATCATGATATCTCCCCTGCCAGGTAAGTATAACATCTTCATTTTCAGTGAAAATTCCCAGGCATGATCTGATCTTGTCTGTGTTCCTCTTATCTCAAAGTTGCAGTGACAATAGTTAGGTTCATGGATTTGGCCTTGGCTGAGTCACTAATTTGCAAAGTCTTCCTGGGCAAGTCACCTTACACCTTAGACTTACACTGTTCTTAAAATTAACCAGGTAAAAGAAGGGGCAGCAAGTAGAAGCAAGTCTCTCCAGGACCCCTTCCTGTCCAACAGCTATGATGCCAGGCCCAGCTTACATGGAGACCAAGACAGGACTCAGATCTCACTCCTTGGGTCTAGGCTTTTCCCTGGAACCTGCTGGACCCATGGATTAAATGTTGGATGCAGAAACAGCTCCTGCAAGCCAAGAGTTATCTGTTAGTTTGAAGTTTTGCCAGCCAATTCTGCAAACAACTTATAAGGGAGGATGATCCTGGGATGTAAAGCATTCAATGGTGAAATGCAGTGGGTGGGCCATCCACACTGGGACTCTAGGACAGGATGCCCCAGGGGTCTCCTGTCAGCCCACTAAAGCATTTCCACTTTAAACCTCAACTCCTACTTACAACCTGATGTCATTTGGGCTCAGCTCATTTCCTCTGTGCCTCTGGCTAAACATAAAAATATGCAGCCCTAACCCCTGGGGACCTGCCAGCTACCAGTGTAGAGAGGAGACTTTGAACCTTGTGTGGTTTCTTAATTTGGTGAATGAGGACAGAGAAGAGGTGTAGGAAGCAGTGTGGGTAAGAGGTGGCTGGGATATTGCAAGTTCACTGATTTCAAAAACAGCCAGCACCTCAGCTGAGCTGCCATCTGAACTGATCTGAACCTCAGTATGGAGACCAAGGGGGGGCAGAGGGGTGCATCCCAAATATGCTTCAAGGGCATGGCTGACTCCTAAGCCCTGCCTTCCCCAGCAGAGCAGGGCAGGCCCCCACCACCCACAGGAGGAGTAACTGCCCAGCCCCACCCCCAGCCTGGCTCGCTCTTCTTCCCCTCTGCCTCCTTCCAAGCTGCTTCTCCAAACTTCCCAAGGCAGCAAAGACAGAGCCTATTTAAAACAACCTCCAGAAGGTAATTAAACAGAGCCTGAAGGGGATCCTTCTGTAAGGCAAAGAATGCCTCCATAAAACAAACAAAAAAAACTTCCTAATTTATCAGTTGGGCCAGTTGCATTATACCTCACCATTAATTCTGTTGTCATGGTTACTCACAGGTCATATGTACCTGTTGCAAGTCTATGTAGGGCAAAGGGACCCCCAATTCTATAGATGCACGAGAGAAGAGACACACTCCGCCCAGCTCTGCAGCACGGCACATGGCGGCAGCTGCGATTTCCTTACACGTGCAGCTTGTCTCTGTGATGACCCGGCTTTGAATTCCAGATCTCCCACTTGCTGGCCATGAGATTTAGAGCAATTTATTTACTTTTTCTGAGCCTGCATGTCCTTATTTGTAATATGAGGGTATGAATACTTTCTAGGTTGTTGTGAAAATTAATAATTCATTTATCTAACAAATACTTATTTGTGTTATGATGATCTGCTATGTGCTGAGCGTGGCTCTAGGCACTAAGGATAGAAGCAAGGAGAAAAACACAGGCTAATGTGCACAGACAACAGGCAATAAAAACAAAACAACTAAGTAGACCCTCTGATATGTTACAGGGTTGTGAGGGAAAGTGGGACAGGGCAGAGGACAGGAGTGTGAGCTGTCAGTGGGAATAGAAGTTACAGCAGTAAGTGGCTGGTGCAGGTCTCACTGAGGTGGCACTGGAGGGAACACTCCAGGTCTCACTGGAGGTGGCACTGGTGGCACAGGAGGCAGTGAGCCATGCAGATATCTAGTGAGTGAGTGCTATGGACCGCAGAAAAGGCAGTTACACCCTGAAGCAGAAGTGGGCCTGTCTGGCATGTTTGAGGGACAGCAAGGAGGCCAGTGTGATGGGAGTGGACTGAATAGGGAGAGAGTTGTAGGAGAAAAGGCTGAAGAAGAATGAGAAAGGCTTTGTAGGCCAAGTTAAGAACTATGGTTTTTATACTAAGTGAAAAACTATGGAGTTTCTACTATAGTTAAACTATAGGGGGGTGGACTTTTGCACACAGGGGAGATTTAGCAACATCTGGAGACATTTGTAATTGTCATGACTACAGAAGGATAGCTACTTGTGTCTGCTAGGTCAAGCCAGGGGTGCTGCTAAACATCCCCAGTGTGTCTGGCCCCAAATGCCAATGGTGCTGAGTCTGAGAAACTCTGGAGCAGAGGAACAATGTTATGTGTGTTTTCACAGATCACTTCCACTGCTGTCCTGTGAACAGATGGAGGGGCAGGGGGTCCCAGGTACAATGGGGAGACCATCCAGGAAGTCACTGCAGTGACCCAGCACGCAATCCAACTCTTAACACATCATGCAAGTGCCTCAGCTCATACTGATCATGTACTTGCCTGTTCTATGCTAACGGCAAGGCCTGGCCGGGGCTGGCCCAAAGGGGCAAGATGACCATCCAGATTCCCAGAGCCAAGACTAGAAGTCAGGGTAAGTCTGGTAGGTCAGCCCCTTCCCTCAGCCAGATCCTAACAAACCTGCTGACACTCACAGAAGATTTGGGGTACAAGTATTTTAAGCCTCTGGTATTTACTCTATTTTCAGCAAAGCCCAAACACAGCTGACCCCATTTCCTCTCTGCCAGAGAAGACTTGCAATATTTCTTGCAAGCGAGAGGCCCTTTCTCCCTGGAGGCCAAGGGCAGAAATCCATCCTGCATGGGGGCTCTGAGCAGCTGGAATGTTATGCCAAATGTAGAATGGGCACTTAATTGAGGTTGGCCTCTGGGGAATGGAGAAAGATGGACAAGGACCACCACTTGGGATGCTGCGGTGGTTCCCAAGAACCCACTCACCACACTCTCAAATATTCCACTAGCTTCCAAGCCAGTTTTTATAACGGCACTTACTCATCCTCAGTCCACCTGGCCCTGCCACTGACTACTACTGCCACAGTGCCACTGTTATGCTACTCCCATGCTTAAGAGCTTTCAGTAGCTTCCTCTTATCCCACACGACACATCCAGCTTCTCTGCCAGGTTTTCAAAACTTTCACAATCTAGCCTGTAACTAACCAACTTCCTTTCAGCTTTCTCTGTCTCATCTCATTTATCTGTCTGCTACTCTCCCCTTCTCTTTCTCCACCTCCCCCTACATACATATGTTTCTCCTCTCCATTCTACTTCTCAGCTTTTGTCTGTGAGTTACAGAAAACATCCCTCCCACTGGTCTAAGAAGGCCCAGTGCCAGATCCCAGTCCCACCACATACTAGCTGTGGGACCTTAGGCAAGAACTGCAATTTCTCTGAGCCTCAGTTTTCTGGCTTGTAATGGAGTTGCTACAGGTACCAAGGATAGGTTTCTATGAAGAGTAATTGAGATAATGTGTGTAAAGTACTAGTTGCAGTGCCCAGCACTTGGTAGGTAAGCAGCCAGTGGCGGCTCACCATAGGGAGGGGTCTTTCATATTAAATCCCACTCCTCTCCATCCACACCAAGCCATTCTGGCAAAGCCCCAGCACATACAGTGCACAAATCAGAGTCAGCATTGAAACTTAGGTGGCTGTGCCTATGCTTATGTTTTTGCTCAACTATGGCTTTGTTGTTTAATTGAAAGCTACAGCCCTTATTAGGGTTCACAGCACATGTGAACTGAGCTGAAAAGATAAATTATATTTATTTTTGTTTTATCTTCAGGACTAATTATTCACTGGTACAGCAACCTTCTAATACAGTGGTTCTCAACCTTCCTAATGCCGCAACCCTTTAATACAGTTCCTGTGGGTCGCGACACATCCAGCTTCTCTGCCAGGTTTTCAAAACTTTCACAATCTAGCCCATAACTAACCAACTTCCTTTCAGCTTTCTCTGTCTCATCTCATTTATCTGTTAGGAAGATACCAGCCCTCCCTAACAGAAGACCAAAACAAAGCATCAGGAATAAACAAATGACCGATACACTTGTGCATACCTGCAGGTGAGGTGTTGAAACTCAAGGGCAGGTAGAAAAACAGCATCACAAGTTACCCAGAACTGCCCATGAAACCGTGGGCCCAGCCACAGGCTTCTGACACACAACCTGCAAAAGGACATTGCAGCACAGAGCCCAGGTGCAGGTGAGGTCTCCTGAGACCAAGAACCACCCTGGGCCTCTTCAGATGGCATGGACATGACTCTTAAACAGGGGCTGCCTGGGCCAGAGCCAAGGACTGTCCCTGAGGCTTCCTAAGCTCTGAGCTGACCTGTTATCACCCATGCCCTCTGCTCCTGGGTCTGTGGAGGCCAAAGGAAGATGTGGCTTTGCAGTCTAAGGCCCAGGGAAAGAAGCACCACTAGAGCTGATGCAAAGCCCAACCCCTGTTCCCTGGGGAGCCAAGGAGGATGGGGAAGGGAGGGAGAGGGAGGCCCTGTCTCTAAAGGCCATGGCAGCAGGCTCACACCTAGAGAACTATGCTACCCAGCCTCTAGAAGGACACTTCAGGTATCACCAATATAAGCCAGAATCAGGAAGCACAGCTAGTGCCAAGCTACCCCCCCCCCCCTTCCCATTCTCTTCCTCTCCAGCTCCCTGGAGCCAGATGGGGGACTTTCAGGACAGAAAACAAAGAGGGCCCAGGCAACAGGGCAGGCGCTTTAAGCTACTGAAGAGAGCAAAGAGGAGGAAATGGGCCTCATTCCTCAACTCTGGGAGCTGAAAGGGGTCCCAAGAAGCCAACTTCAGCAAGAATGGAGCAGAGGGGAGCTTGGGCCAGAAGAAGACACAGGGTCTAGAAGGGCTTAGAGGCTGGATCCCCCCTTGACATGTCTGAAAAGAACACAAGAGGTCTGAGGACCACTTTGGCCTACAGAGGGGTGGATCAGGCCGCACCACCCAGGCTTTTCAGTGCCCATGGCCAGAGAAAAGTACCGCTGCCCAGGAATGACAAGGGTGTAGCCTGCCCTCCCTGCTGGTAGCTGCCCGTGACTCAGCGCATGGTGCAAATGCCTGAAGATGGGCCCACATAAGCGGACACAGCACCATGTCATGTCGTGTCACTTCCCCAGGGGCCTGCACAAAGGCATCTGGCCAGGAGCTGCATCCACCTGTGCATCTGCCCTCCCTTCACACTGCCCTTCAGCCTAAAACATTCGCTTCAGCCACTCTCACTGCAGAGCTAGCTCTCTCCACCCCCACCACAATGTGCTTCTTGGCTGGACCCCTCCGACCCAGAGCCCCCTCTTGACAGGCCCTCTTCTCACCCCTCACCTAACACAGGAATTTACGTCTACCACCAGGATACCCTGAGTCTGGGTGGGCTACTCCTCCTGTGGCTCTCCAACAGAACTGTGTGTTCTCACTGTCACTGCCTGGTTTCTGGGGTGCAGGATGGGAGTCCATGAGGCAAGACCTCACCCAGCTTCCTCTTTGCTCTATTTCCCAGGCCCTGGCCCCACATTTATAGTGATGGGACAGAAGAGAAAAAAGATGAGAAAGTCTGAGTGTCAGCCTAAAATGTACAATATTTGACTAGGAAGAGTTCCAGAATAAGAATAAATTATCAAAGAAACAGTATTAAATAATTTTCTATAACTGAAAGACAGGAGTCTTCAGACTGAAAGAGAATTCCAAACTAAAGAATTTTTTTAAAGTTAGTGTTGTGGAATTTCAGAAATAAATTTCACAAATAAAGAGATGATCCTAAATATTTCCAAAGAAAGAAAACAAACCACTTACAAAAGAATCAGGAATAAAACAGCATCAGGTTTTCAACAGCTATATTGGAACCCAGAAGAAAATAGCGCAATTGGTCTTCAAAAATCTGAAGAAAAATGATTGTCAACCTAAAATTTTCTCCTCAGCCAAACTGTCAATTAAGGCTGAGTGCAGCATTGCAATTTTTTAGACATATTATAAAAAGACTCAAAACTTTCTTACCATTTACCCTTTCTCAAGAAGCTACTAGAAGAAGTGTTCATACACCAAAGAGAAGAAAACACAGAGGTGGTGGCAGGTAGGCCCCCCAAAGGAAAATTTGGTGAAAAAAACAACAAAAAACTGGAACTGAGGCTGGGCATGGTTGCTCACACCTATAATCCTAGCACTTTGGGAGACTG
Source organism: Loris lydekkerianus (assembly GCA_963574355.1). NCBI lineage: Eukaryota > Metazoa > Chordata > Mammalia > Primates > Lorisidae > Loris > Loris lydekkerianus. The sequence goes on along the minus strand of CAUYPK010078626.1, from coordinate 1,085 downwards.
AGATGAGAGAACTGTTTGAAGCCAGGAGTTTGAGATCAGCTTAGGCAACATAGCAAAACCCTCTCTGTACAAAACATTTAAAAAAATATATACAGCTGTGTGCAGTGGCTTGCATCTGTAGTCCTAGCTACTCAGGAGGCTAAAGTGAAAGGATTGCTTGGACCCAGGAGTTCAAGGTTACAGTGAGCTATGATCACACTACTGCACTCCAGCCTGGGCTACAGAATGAGAGCCAGTCTCTTTAAAAAAAAAAAAAAAAGAAGAAGGAAAAAAAGATGAAACTGAAAAATAGGATTCTTCAGTTTGAAAGAAGGCACTGAAAATATAGTCATAGGCCACTTAATGACAGGGACAAGTTCTGAGAAATGCATCCTTAGACACTTTATTGTGGAAATATCACAGAATGTACTTGCACAAACCTAGATGGTGCCCCCTATGATGCACTTAGGCTATTTGGTGTAGCCTATCAGCTCCTAGGCTACAAACCTGTACAGCATTTACTACACTGAATACTATAGGCAAGTGGAACACTGGGTAATCATTTGTGTATCTAAACATAGGAAAGGTATAATAAAAATACAGTATAAAAGATTTTTAAAAGGATACACCTGTACATGTACGAGGCCCTTATCATGAATGGAGCTTATAGGACTAGAAGTTGCTCTGATAAGTGGCAAGTGAATGTTGAGTGAATGCGAAGGCCTAGGTCATTACTGAAAACTGCCATGGACTTTATATAAACAGTATACACTTTAGGCTACACTAAAAAAATAGTTTTAATTCTTCAATAATAAATGTAGCTTACTGTAACTTTTTTACTTCATGAACTTTTATTTTTTTTTAGCTTTTTACTCTTTGGTAATAATACTTAGATTAAATCATAAGCACATTGTCCAACTGTACAAAATTATTTTCTTTCATTATATCCTTATTTATTTATTTTATCTTTTTGAGACAGAGTCTCAAGCTGTCACCCTGGGTAGAGTGCCTGGCTATTTTTTGGTTATAGTTGTCATTGTTGTTTGGTGGGCCTGGGCTGGATTTGAAACCATCAGCTCTTGTGTATGTGGCTGGCACCCTAGCCA
>CAUYPK010078625.1:0-12046 GCA_963574355.1 Loris lydekkerianus | reverse complement strand
CAGCCTGGGGGCGGGACTACGCGCTCAGAGATCTCTCCTCAGAGGTCCCTCCTTAGAAGCAGCATAACAAAATCCAAACTTGGCAAAGAGCCACAGTATACAAAATAATGATAAGAGGCAAAGAGCCGCATTCATTTTGGCTGGGAGCCGCATGCGGCTCGAGAGCCGCGTGTTCGCCACCCCTGATCTAGGGGGAAAGGTAGAGATGTCTTGTTGTATAGAAGTTCAAATACATGTAGAAGGGTTTGTGTGGCTTCTTAGTGGTTAAAGAGATATTGTGGTTCAGCCCCAGCCCACTCTGAACTCAGGTTTGTGATGTGAAGCTGGTACATGCTGTATGCTGGTACCCCCTTTTGCCTTTGTTAGCTTGTTCCACCTGACTCTGCCAATGGGAGGTGCCAGGAGTTAACTGAAAAGCTGAGGAAAGAAGGAACTTGGCTTTTCTTTTGTTTGCTTCACTTTGATTTCCAGTCCTCTTTCTGTTCCTCAGAGCATCACCCCAGCAGCAGTGGTTCCTCTCTTTGAAAGAAGTTGAAACCAGTTTGTAGTTTTCCCAGTATTTGCAGGACCAGCTTCATAGGACCCCTTCAGAGATACCAGCAATGCCCCCAATTCCCTGTTCAAGGTTGATCCTCATTAATGCACCTTTTGTCCCCATCACTACTCCTTCCTGCCTTTGGGGAAAGCAGATTAGAGCCAAGCTGTAGAAATAGGAGGCTACTTTGAAGCCAGTAAAGAGAAAATGCAGGAGAAATGGATGACACCATCCACCACGGATAAAATAAAGAACTATTAATATTAGAAAGGGTAGGAGCTGGGGAGAGGGAGTTGAAAACTGAAGAGGGAACAAAGGAATAGAAGCAAACTGTAGCAAAAGGGTCATAGTAAGCTGAAATGAAGTTGAGAGGCTGCCAAGCCACCACTAGTCTTCATGACTTTCTTTTCTATGCTTTTTATACATTTATTCAGTTTTAAATTCTATAGTTTCCACTTAATATTACAGTAGAAGTATGCCTCTCATTACAAATTATTCATCAACCTTGTTTTTAATGACTGCTTAAGATCCAGTTCTTTGGTGAGACCATAATTTATTTCACTGTTTCTCTTCTGATGGGCATGCAGGGTATTTGCAATGTTTATTAAATTAACTGCCATGGCTATCTCCATGGAGGAGCTTAGGATACATTGCCTACATAGAATTACTGTGTCAAAGGATGTGGACATTTTTTATGTTTTTTTTTTTTTTTTTCTTTGAAACAGTATTTTATTCTGCTGCCCAGCTAGACAGCTGTGGTTGGCATCAATTTAGCTCACAGCAACCTCAAATTCTTAGGTACAAATGATCCTCCTGCTTCAGCCTCTGAAGTAGCAGGGACGATAGGCACTGCTTTCTTTCTTTTCTTTCTTTTTTTTTGACAGTTTTTTGGCTGGAGCCAGGTTTGAACCCGCCACCTCTGGTATATGGGTCTGGCACCCCACTCCTTTGAGCCACAGGCGCTGCCCCCTGGCTAATTCTTTTTTTTTTTAGTAGAGACAGGGTCTCCCTCTTGCTCAGGCTGGTCTCAAACTCCTCATTTCAGGTAATGCTCCTGCCTAGGCCACCCAGAGTGCTGGGATCACAGGAATGAGCCATCTTGCCTGCCTCGACATTTTTAATCTTAATCTTTTAAATCTTAATTCTTACTCAAATTTTTACAGATCCATAATCCTATAATCCAAAAAAGCACTGAAAATTGAAAACAGTTTTATATTTTGCTTAACCTGTAATCACTTAGCAATAAAAGCTGAGTAGAACCAATGGGAGGTGATTTATAGACTTTAATTTTCCCACTGAGTGGGAATATTTATGTTTTTTAGAAATATGTTGTTTATGAGATACTGCTCAGAACCCAGTATGTTAGATAATTTGTGCCATGTTAGATATTTGTGCCATGTAATCTTTTTCTTCTTCTTCTTCTTCTTTTTTTTTTTTCTTAAGAGATGGGCTCTTGCTCTGTTGGCCTGGCCTCCCAAACATCTTTCTTACAAAATATATCTAGACTTAAGGGTTTCAGATGAGGACTGAGAACCTGTACCAGTAGTGTTACAACATTATACTGGATACAGACACACAGAGAAAAGACTATGTTAAGACAGAGGGGCCATCTATAAGCCAAGGATAAACCTCAGAAGAAACTAACCTTGCTGGCATCTTGATCTCAGACTTCAGCCTCCAAAACCATAATCAAATAAATTTCCATTGTTTATACCCAACTCCCAGGTTGCAGACAATATTGGTCTGTGGCCGCACAGCAGGAGGTGACAGGGTATGGGGAGACAGAGGGGTGAGTGAAACTTCATCTGTATTTACAGTCCTTACCATCGCTCACATCACCTAAGCTCCACCTCCTGTAAGATCCACTTTCCCACACCCAGTCCATGGTTTATACAACCCAGACTGCAGTACCTTCTTATGGTACTCCTGAAAACTAATAGCGTACTACTAGTCATACACTAGTTTTATAACCAACAAAATCAGACACCAACCAAACAAAAACCATACAGATGAATCTTTTAAAATGTAATGGTTTCATTGTTGTAGCTTAATATCATAGTTCATTTTGAGTTCCTTCTCTCAGGGAAAATTTGTAGCTCTTTCCTCCCCTAGTGATCCTATTTTCTCTTAACTTACAATTGATAAACAAGATGGCACTTCTCAATTTAAGTATTAGCTACTTTTTAACAAAAGTAAATCATTAGGGCTGGGCATGGTGGCTCAGACCTGTAATCCTAGCACTCTGGGAGGCCGAGGCAGGTGGATTGCTTGAGATTAAGAGTTCGAGACCAGCATGAATAAGAGTAAGACTCTCTCTCTACTAACAATGGAAAAACTAGCTAGGCACAGTGGTGTGCACCTATAGTACCAGCTACTAGGAGGGCTGAGGCAGGAGGATCACTTGAGTCCTAGGCCTTTAGATTGCAGTAAACTATGATGACAACACTGTACTTTACCTGGGGCTACAGGGACATTTTTTTTTTTTTTTGAATTTTTTTTGAAACTTCAACACTTTATTGTTAAATTGTTCATATCATTGGTTGAAGCATTTGTGTTACCAGACCAATGTCACAGAAAGAGGGAGAACAGTCCTAGATTAAAAGAGATTTGACAAACATCACAACCAAATGCAATGTGTGGGCCTGAATTGCATCCAGCTAGAAGACACATTTTGGGGACATTAGAAACAGATGCGATGACTGAGCATTAGTCATTATGAAAGTGGTGTTAATTTAGGCCAGTATTTTTCAGTCTTTTTTATCTCATGGCACACTTGAACCTATAGTTAAACTTTTGTGGCACACTTAAATTGTTTATTAGAAAAAAAGAGTAAAAAAAGGAATATACTTACTGTGCTTTGAACTTCTTTTGAAAATAAATTAATGATCTTTAAAAATTTTCAAGGCACACCTAAGATCCTCTCATGGCCATGGCATAACCAGTTGAAAATCACTGATTTAGGCTATTGAAGCTCTGAGTTGCAGTTATCCTGGAAATTGTCCTTATTTCTTAGGGAGTCATACTGAAGTCATATTTTAGGGGCAGATTTTCCTCATGTCTATAATTTACTTTAAAATATTTTGGCAAATGTTAAACGGTGAAGAAGAATGTGAGATATGGCCATGGGTATATGGGTGTTTATTACATGTATATTTTTCCTTCCAAACAACAAAAAAAAGTGTTTGTGTCACTGTACAAGTAACCCTAATGTTTAAAGTATTGAACTCAGTTAACTTACTGAAAAGACACCTGAATGAGTAAGGAGCTGGTTCATTCTAGTTATAAAAATCTTTCTATTCTCCATCAGCCACTTTTCCAGATAGTAGAGAAACAATTTTGGGAAAAAGTGTCACCTTTTGTGGTGAAATAGGAAGAGTAGCTCCTGTCTTAAAGTCATCATGTAAGCCTAACACAGGCCAAAAAAGTTTTGAGAGAGACATCAATTAATAGGAGGCAGCTGGTACACTGTAAGGGCATGTGCTTTTGTGCTCCATGAAAGCTGGAGACCTGGATCTTGTACAAGAATTGTGAAGTTTATTTTGTGGAATTGTAAAGTTTATTTTGAAGGACTGCCATAAATTTCAGCATTTAGCGACCACCCATTCATTGCAAGCAACATGCTTAACAGATTTTTAAATCCCCATTTAAAAAAATACTTATTCAAGAATTGTGACATGAGTTAACGTATTAATTCTCAGAATATTTATCGAGTGCCCACTATGTGCCACCCTCTTCTGGGGGCTGGAGATACTGGAATGGAGAAAACAAATACAAGTTTCTGTCCTTCCTAAGCTTATGATTCAGAAGTGGAGTTTTACTTTCTAGTAATGGAGGTAATCTAATGAAATGGCGATTTGCTGCATCAAGGAGTTTTAGAGTACTTTAATTTTCTTTTGATCTGAAAATACATTGTTGCCATTACTTGCTCAGTCTCCTGGAAGATCCATTCAGTTGAGGAATTTAAAAACATTACAATTCTTTAGACTTGGAAGGAACCTTAGTCAATAGTTTTAATTCCTTTACTTACTAAGTTTACCCATTGCATTACTAAGAGACTGAATACTAGACCTTAGACCTCGTTCTCTGATACACTTTTCTCAATCATGTCCCTTATGGTTCCTGGGTTTCTGAATCCAGGTCTGAGTCATGAAAAGCAAAATTTGCAAAAAGTACTGATGGTACAATGAGTTCAGAGAAGGCTTTAAAATGGAATGATTTGGTTAATCAGAAAGCAAGGCATGGTGAAAGACTAAAGGGATACTGGGTTTAATCCTGGACTGATAATTAAAGAAAACCATTTAACACTGGGAGTGGGTGGGGGGTGTGAATAGCAGGAACTCAGGAGTTCAAGATCAGCCTGAGCAAGTGTGAGACCCCCCTCTCTAAAAATAGCTGGGCATTGTGGCAATGCCTGTAATCCCAACTACTGGGGTGGCTGAGGAAAGAGGATGGCTTGAGCCCTAGAGTTTAAGGTTGCTATGAGCTATGATGCCACGGCATTCTACCTAGGGTGACAAAGAGAGACTCTGTATTAAACAAAACAAAACACAGAAAAACACATTTAACGTGGGCCCTAAATTCATTGTCTTTAAAGTGAAGGGCTAGACCATGGATTTACAGTAGTTTGAATTATGATTTTTCTATTTTATGATGGGTTTATCAGAGTATTAAATGCATTGTCAACCTACAATATTTTCAATTTACACCGAGTTTATCAAAACATAGTCCCACCTTAAATCCAGGACCCCCTGAAGTTGATGAGAAAGTTTGCATAGTATTTTGAGCCCTTTAAAATATGTATTTGTGTGAAGAGATTTGTTTAAAAAATGCCTGGCACATAGTGCTCAAGAAATGTTATTTTATTATTAATCATACAACAACTTCATATAGATGACATTTTGCAGATGAAGTTAACAATTACAGAAATTAAGAACAATTTCCAAAGTCTACTTGTTAAGGGAAAGGGGCAGCAAGCTGAGAGCCTAACTTTGTACGACTTCCTTTGTGGTTTAGCTATAAAATTATTTTCCAGGAATTCAGACTTGATGTAAACCCAGAAAGATGGGTAGAAACAGTACAGTTACAGACAAGAGGAAAATATTTCCTATTGGGGGAAAAAAATAAAAAATAAAAATGGAGATTAAAAAAGAGAAAATGAAGTCATCTCTGCATATGAAGGAAAAGTTCTGCTAAGAGAACAGATGGGTTTCCTTTCTAGTCTCCGTAGAGGCAGCTTTTCTGATGGCGAGAGGGATGAAGAGGCAGGGAAGATGTGTGGAAGGCTTTGACTGCCAGGCTAAGGAGTCTGAGAGCCGTTAGCAGTTCTTGATCAGAATGATGGCATAATGTTAACAGCACTTTATTATTAATCTGGTGGTGGATTACTGACTAGACTGGAGAGGTGGGATTGGAGTTTCAGAGGCCAGTTAGATGGCTGTAAATATGAGGGCCCCCAGTGTGTGGAGGTAAAGAAACGTGGGGGGAAGGTGTTCTTTCCTTAGTCAACAGACACACAAACTCCTTATTTTAAGAAGGGGCTTATCAGTACGTACTCTTTTATTTTAAAAGCAGCTACTGCAGAGGCCTGTGAGGCCAAAAGAACGAGTTTGGAATTTCAGCAGCGTTAGACTCCTGGCTTTGTATTTTAAAATTATGTAACCTAGAGGAAGTCATCTAACTCCTCCTGAGCCTCGGTTTCGTTTCCTCTAAATTAAGGGTGACAATCCTTACTGTACAGAGAGCATTTGTGTGCATAAAGCCAGTGTTTCAAGGCATCTAGCAATGGCGCTCAATGTTGGCTCTTGCCTTCCCCTAGATAGCCTTCGGGCCGGGCGGAGTTTCAAGAACCACCGAAGCCGGGAAAGCGGTTCTACCTTAGAGACCCTGGCGGGCACCCCTGTCCGATCTCTGCGGGCCTCGGAACGCCGGCCCACCTTGGACCGGGCTTCGCACGGGGTGACAGAGCATCCCCGCCAGCCACCCGGACAGACCTTTCCCGGCCACAGGGGCTCCGGAGCGCACCGCGGCTCTCAGCAGGCCGGGTGCCCAGGGGAAGCGGGGAAACAGGCGGGAGAGGCAGCGACCGCGCCCGAGGCCGCAGCGGCCACCCCCGCACCTCCCGCTAGCGAACTCACCGCGGGTGCTGGGCCGCGCTGGCCGCGTTTGAAGTCTCCGGCGCGGCCGCTGATTGGCGGGCACGGGTCACGTGCTCCCAGGCAGGAGTTTCCCCGACAGCTGGAGGCTGTGTGGGCTCCGGCGGCGGCTCCCGAGCGCGGCGGTGCGGCCTTCCCCGCCCCCTCCTGCCTGCTCCCCCGCCCGCTTCCGCCCGGCTTATTATCCTCCTTATTGACAAACAGAGCGGCCGCGGCAGAGACCCTCGGCGTGCCATGGGAGACAAGAAGAGCCCCACCAGGTAACAGAGCCCGGGCCCCGGGGCCCGGACTGTGCCGGCGGCAGGGCTCTCCCGCCGGGCTTCGAGTTGCCGCCTCGCTCGCCGCCCGGGCGCTGAGGCGAGAACGGGGGCGGTGCCGCTGCTGCGCGAGCGCTACCTCGTGAGGGGCCGGCGCCGGCCGCCCCACAATGGGGCCGCGATGGCGGCGGCGGCGGCCGGAGCGGCAGTCGGGGTGTCAGTGTGGCGGCGGCGGCTGCAGCCTCGCTCGCGCCCTCCCCCTTCCCGACTCCCCTCCCCCTCCGAGCGCGGCGCTCCTGGGGCCCGCGGGGCGGGGGTCGCGGAATAGGGGCGGGGGGCGGGGCGGGGTGGCCGCAGGGCCCGGGCGCGGGGCGCGGCCTGCTGGTGACCCCGCGCCGCGTCGTGTCCGGGTTGTGTCCTGCAGGCCGAAGCGGCAGCCGAAGCCGTCCTCGGATGAGGGTTACTGGGACTGTAGCGTCTGCACCTTCCGGAACAGCGCCGAGGCCTTCAAGTGCATGATGTGCGATGTGCGGAAGGGAACCTCCACCCGGTGAGTCCCGCGCGCCGCCGGCCGGGGGTCGCGACGCGGAGGACGCCCCTGCGGCTGCCGCTCCCCGCCCCCTACTCGTGACACTCGCAGCCGCGGCGGGAGGAGGCGAGACTGAGGTGGTGGCCGCGATAGGAACTGGGTCACTTTGATCGCGACCCGAGCAATGGTTTGCGGTGAGGGGTAATGAGGAGGCTATATCGTTTTTTTCGTTTTCTGCCAAGAGAGAAAGAATTATTTAAGGGAGGCATTAGCTACTACGATTTAATTCGTATCCCTGGGTGTAATGCCCTTCTCCCCACTCCGAATGTAAAAATGTTGGCTGCATTATTGTGTTAGTGTGTGGGGAATGACGGAAAAACCGTGAATTGCTCTGTAGGAGCAAAGGAAATTGTGTTCTCCCAAAAAGTATCTGATTGTAGAAAACACAATCGATGAAACTTCGTTTTGTAGATAGATATCTGGAAGGGTCAAATCAAGGTTTTGTTTAGTGTTTTTATTCCAGTTCCCTAATATTTTATAAATAAATAGTTGGAGATGAGCCCAGTCACAGGAACATATTTTTACTGAAAGTATCTGAATATCTTAGTTGGATTAAATGGCAGTCTGTTTGTTAGACAAATGAGATAAAAGGATCGCTGTTTTCAGTCTAAAGTTTATTTTATCGTATGCTTATTGTATAACAACTCTTGTCTGTTAAAAAATCACTTAAGTCAATTAAGTGGATAAAATCATCTAGGAAATTCAAAGTCAGCCGCATTTTGGTTCTGCCAGTACTTAGTGATAGAGCTCCTTCACCTTTATAGGAAGGTAGCCTTTGAATTAATTAATTGTAATTCTGTGATTTATCACTTCATATTAACATAAAGTATATATTTGGGTATTACAAAGTTCATTAGAAACTAAATTATCACAATAAGTATACTAATGTGTTTCACTGTTGCCTTAAAAAAGGGAGGCCTACTATTGACACTAAATATTCAGTAGAGATTAGATTTCTCATTATGAGGTACTTCAGTTTTTTAAACCACATTTACAGAATTTTATTAAATTTTTAAAATACAGAGACAGAAATGGTTGGCAATAACTTAAAATTTAAAATTTTTTTGGTAAAGCTAGTTGCTTTTCTGTATACCTATTTTTTGCAAATCTTAATATGCTTTTTGTATATTCTCTTTTACATTGATTAAAATATTTTGAACATTTTTCATGTTCATATTTAAAAGACAAACTTTCAGACATGTACTATAATTAAGGGAATATAAGAAAACATTTCAAACAGAAGAAAGTACCTATTTTGCCTAAATGATTGTGGTTACTGCTTTTGGACCCGTGATTTAAGTATTTTGAAAAGCAGAGGATCTTTATGTTTGTGTAAGGTTGGATTTGGTTTAGATTATATTTGTATATCTATGTTAGCACTTTGCACTGTATAAAATGCTCAATAAGCCATTTTTAGAAAATTTGTTTTTTGGAGGCAAGAACATTAAAGTGGAGACAATTATTTTAATCTTATCTCTGGTACTACTATATTATTGCTTTTTGTTGTTCGTTCTCTATTTTCTTGTAGCATTAGAAAAATACTGAAACTAGAAGAGCCTATATGTTTGTTTGCAGGGACAGCAAGGAAGGGGGGAAGCTGGTGTCCTACTCCACAGCCAGTCTTGGGGTTAGAGGAACCCTGAGAAATAGAGTAGGTGGTGGCAGCTCAGAAGAGAAGAAACAGGCTGAATACCTGGCACCTGGAAAGAAGAAGGAATATAGTGCTCAGGGGAGTTGGCCCAGGACAGAGAAGTGGGCCTAGTTTAAAAGAGGCTTGAGGCCCACATGGGGGCCCCTGACATTTTTTTACCAGTACATCTGAGCTTTTGTAGATCCAATTTTTAGTGGTGGAAACATTACTTGAGGAGGACTCAGAGAAGCATTGTCATTTGGATTGAAACTGAAGAGGCTCTGGGCAGCTCACCAGAAATCTAAGGGACACTCTGTTCCTAAAAGTAAGTGTTCTACACTACAACCCTCTCAGCTTCTTCCTTCCTCTCTCTGAATTGTCTCTTCTTTTTTGATTTTGGCTCTACGTTAAACGTAAGAGCTCTAATTAATTTTCTCTGTTATCTGTTATTTTCCTACAGCTGTTTCTGAAATTTAGAGTGGAATCTGTGTTTGGATAAAACAATGGAACAGGGTATCATTAATAGGGCAGATGTTGATTGCACCCCAAAATACATATTTCCATCTCTGGTATGTTAGAAAAACAGGATTAAAGGACTGTAGAGCACTGTTGAGAAGAAAAAGTTTAGTTGGAAGAAATAATTTTCCACAACTGACGTGTTAATTAACAGGGTAATTTCAAGAATAATGTTGGCAAGTACCAAAGGTAGGACTCATAGCTGCGCAGAAGGATGCAGCTTGCTAATGACTTGTTTGTGTTATGGACAGACAGGATCTGAATCCCTTGGGTCAGACCGACCTTTGAATTGATTTTGTCTCAGTGGCCAAATGTGAGGCCAAGACTAAGCTATTCTACACATTTGAAAAAATTTTTTTCTTTTTAAACCTCTAGAGAAGATTTGAGTTCATGGTTTCCCTCTCAAATCTTTACTGACAGTACATGTCTTTTTCTTTCAAGAATATCTAATTCAGAACAGAAGACCATTACCTTTGACTATATCCTTGGTAGGTCATGTCTTTGCAGAATGAAGTTATATTCATAACATGTATTTCAGAATGAAACATGATTTGATGTAACGTCAGTTTCTTAATTGATACATTCTTTAAATTTATGCCATTTCTATGATTGAATTTCAATTTTGTACTTGCTGGCCTTAAATCATTTGCATTTGATTAATCTCTTTTGAGATCCAGAATCTAAATAACAAGGTAATTCAAGTACCTAAAGTTTTTTACATTGTGCTTTTTTGAAGGAAACAATGATAAATGTCAAACCAACAGCAAAAATTTTTGTTCCTTTTTTATTTTGTCTGCCCCATAAGGGAAAATTTTAAATTGAGGAATAATGCTGCAGTGACACATTATTTTCAAATGTGCTGCAGTCTCCTTTATATGTGAAGTTCTTATATGGCAATAAATGTCTCAAATATAAACATAAGAAACTTTAAGAAGTTAAGAACCATTCTGAATCACAGAGAAAATAAAATATTAAGGATAGTCCGTGTGAGGGTAGTAATGTGTAATGATTGATTTAAGACTAGTATTTTATTGCTATGTCTTCACATAGGAATAGAAAGTTACTTTATTAAAGCTTAACTCAGGTGGCAAATATTTAGAAATGAAAATGATAGAGTTATCTGTTTTGATCTTAAACTGTGGCATAAGTCTAAATGAGAACCTATTAATACCTAGTCTATATCAGGCTTTCAAGTGTAATAGGGTTTATTGTATTTTTTCAAGAGTGTGTTACAATAATTCTTTAGGTTTCTCATGGGTGTTATTTCAGAGAGCTGACAGTTCACATGATAGAGTACTAGCTGTTGTACTGTGAGTTTGGTAACTTGGGTTCATACCTCATTTCAACCATTTCAACATTTAGCATTTACCAAATGTTTTTTGAACATCTTACATTATGCAAGGGCAGTGCTAAGTACTAAACATAAAATGGAGAGAGCAAAATGGATGTTTCTTTTTTTTTTTTTTTACAAAATTGTAAAGTTTTACAATTTTATCAAATCAGAAACATTGAACTATACCAAATTTTGTATGTGAGGTAGTGTTGGTAAATCTTTCCTTTATGTGTAAGCTGAAGAGGTGAAACTTCTTCATTTATAACTGAACACAGTATTAGGGTAAGGATCTGACTTTAGGTAAAAAGAATATAAAATCACATTCTGAAGAAACCTTAAGGAAACCAACTATTATCTGATGAAAATCTTTTCTGTGTCATTGTTGTCTACTTGCTTTTCTGTCTTCTAATTTGAGGTTTGGCACCAATTTTCCTAGATCAGGGGTCCTCAAACTTTTTAAACAGGCCACTAGTTCACTGTCCCTCAGACCGTTGAAGGGCTGGACTATAGTTAAAAAAAAACAAAAACAAAAAACTATGAACAAATTCCTATGCACACTGCACATATCTTATTTTGAAGTAAAAAAACAAAAAACAAAATGGGAACAAATACAATATTTAAAATGCAGAACAAGTAAGGTTAAATCAACAAACTTACCAGTATTTCAATGGGAACTATGGACCTGCTTTTGGCTAATGAGATGGTCAATGTCCGGTTCCATATTTGTCACTGCTAGTTGTAACAAGTGATGCAAGTGTGCATCAGTTAGTCTAGATTTCAGACGTTTCATTCTGGAAAAAGTCTGTTCACAGACATAAGTGCTACCAAAGATGGTTGTCATTTTGAGTGCATGGTTCCTGAGATTAGGATATGTCTCAGAGGGGAGAGATGCATAGAAATTAGGAAAGCTGCTTGACTTAAATGCGTCTTTCAGAGAGTTACAATTCTGCAATTTAGCAGTTCCATTTGGTAAATCGTATCCACATGTTCAATGTCAGTAGAAAATGGGTTACGGAAAAGCTGTATGTCCTGTT